>JAAGEH010002534.1:48038915-48053674 GCA_011751065.1 Lasiurus cinereus | reverse complement strand
ATCAACAAGTGAATCTGAAAATTAAGGGAATTGAAGATTTGATCAACGGAATAAACTGGTGAATATAATAGAATCTGGAGCACAGAAAGGGAGTGGACTGATAATTCTCAGGGGGGAAGGGGTGAGGGGTGTACAGGGAGAGACTGGACAAAAATCATACACCTATGGATGAGGTCAACGGGAGGGACGTAAGGGTAGAGGGAAGGGTGGGAGCTGGATGGAGGGGAGCGCTATGGAGGGGGGAAAAAGAGAAACAAATGTAATAATCTGAATAATAAAGATTTAATTAAAAAATTTTTTTCAAAAAAAAACCAACAACAACAAATAGTAATTTACTTTCTCATTAGGTTAGAAATCTAATATCAAAGTGTCAGTAGGTTTGGTTTCTCTCAAGGCCTCTCTCTTTGACTTGCTGTCTTCTCATTGTTTGCATAGTTTTACCCTGTGCACAAACATCCCCAGTGTCTCTCTGTGTGTCCAAATTTCCTCTTCTTACAAGGACACCAGTCAGATTGGATTTGGGTCTATTCTGCAATTTACTTAAATCACCTCTATAAAGGCCCTGTCTCCAAGTATAGTCACATCCTGAAGTACTGGGGATTAAGTTTTTAACATTTGAATTTGGGGAGGGACATAATTTAATCCTTAACAGGTACCGTATTTTTGTGTTTTTGTGATGGAACTATGGAAGAATCTTCATGTTTCACAGTTCTGTATTTTAACAGTATATAAAAATAAGTAAAAAAAAAATTTTTTTTTTTCTTTTAGCCGAAATCTGAAGATGAAGAAGGCTGGAAGAAATTTTGTCTGGGTGAAAGGTTATGTTCTGAAGGGGCTGTTGAACCAGCTAAAAATGAAAGTCCTGGAATAGATTATATACAAGTAGGTGATAAGTAGTTAAAACAATAGAGTATTCTAGTTCTAGTGCATCTCTTTTTTTTTAATATATATTTTTATTGATTTCAGAGAGAAAGGGAGAGAGAAACATAAGTGATGAGAGAGAATCATTGATCGGCTGCCTCCCACACACCCTACACCGGGAATAGAACTGCAATACAGGGATAGAACTGCAACCCCAGGCATGTGCCCCATCGGGAATTGAACCTGGTTTATCGTAGATGCTCAACCATGGTGCCATGCCATTGGGCCATCATCAGCAAGTTGCAGCCTAGTTCAAGTCCAGACCACAGCCTATTTTTTATACAGCTCATGAGCTAAGAATGATTTTTATGTTTTTTAAAGGTTATAAAAAAACAAACTAATAATATGTGACTAAGACAGTGTGTGGCCTGCAAACCCTAAAATATTTAGTTTGGCCATTTACAGAAAATGCCAACCCCTGACTTAGCATATTACCTCTTTAATTTAAAAATTGGTATTTCAGTTTCTGAAACAACATACTGTGACATTTTTTAGGTTGGCTTCATATCATTAATGTTTTAATTAGATAGGATTTTTTTTTTAAATTGTTAGTCATGGGTCATACAAGTGACAGGGAAACATGACATGATGATGGATGTTCTTAAAAATCCTTAGTAAATTTCATATTCTGGAGATGGAATGCTGAGAATACATTTAAATTTCATAAAGCTTCATAAATTATGTGGACAACTCCTTGTCCTTCAGGATTCACCTGCCCTCAAGTTTTCAGATGTTTCTATGGAACCCTCTGCATGCATCAGCATTACTACTAACTCTATATTATGTTGTTTTGTTCTGTTGAATAGGTATTTATTGTGTGCTACATGGTACCACATTGTGTTTTTCCTATTTAAAACTAATTTATCCCCAAATGTAAAAGCTCCAAAAATCACTAAAAAGACTGATAACCCAATTAATAACAAACAATAGTCCAATAATACAAATAGACCTCACAGAAAGGAAATACAAATTATTATTATATAAGAAGATGCACAAACTCACTAGTAATACAAATGTAACTTGTAACTATATTGAGCTGTTATTTTTTCAGGTAATATATTGGCAAAGAAAGTTTGAGATATTGTGTTGATAGGGCTGGGAAAACAGGTATTCTCATATATGTGATGAGAGTGAAAAATAGATTCAGATCTCCAGGGGAACTAATTTGGCACTGTTTCTTATACAACCTATTCTTTTTTTTTTTAATGTATTTTTATTTATTTTAGAGAGTGAGAGGGAGATAGACACATCAGTGATGAGAGAGAATTATTGATCAGCTTGAACGCCCCTTATTAGGTATTAGGCTCACAACCTGGACATTTGCCCTAACCAGAAATTGAACGTTGACCTCCTGGTTCATAGTTTAATGCTCAACCACTGAGCAACACTGGCTGGGCACATGTCCTCTTAAGTTTCTCACAAGTCTATACTATTTTCATAATAAATGTTTTCAGCAAAGTAGAATTTAAAAATTTGAATCAGGTTAGCTTTGAAAAAAGTCACTCTAATTCAAGTGCCCTTTAATATTCTTCAAAATATTCTTGAAAATATTGGCTTTAGCTGAAGATTCTTTTTACATTCTCAATGAACTATTTATTTGTGTAGTTTTTTAAATTGATTTTGAGAGAGAAAAACATTGATTGGTTGCTTCCCACATGTGCCCCAACTGCGGATGGAACCTGCAACCTGGGTATGTGTCTTGACTGGGAATTGAACTGGCCACCTTTTAGTGAATTGGATAATGCTCCAACCAAGTCATATGAGGCAAGGCTAGCTGAAGATTTTATAAAATCTTTATTGCATTAGCCCTGGCCAGTTTGTTCAGTGGTTAGTGTTGGCCTGTGGACAGAAGGGTTGAAGGTTCAGTTCTGGTCAAGGGCACAGTCAAGGCCACGTACCCCAGTTGCAGGCCTAGTCCCTGGCCCTTAGTCCCCAGCACTTGTCAGGATGTGAGGAAGGCAACTAGTCGATGTATCTCTGACATCAATGTTTCTGTCTTTCCCCCTCACTTCCATATGCTCTAAAAAAATTGGTGGAAAAAAAGTATCCTCAGATGAGGATTAATAAAAAAAAAAGGTGTATCACATATTTATGTTATAGTATTAACCAGAGGCCCAGTGCACGAAAATTTGTGCACTGGAGAGGGGTCCCTCAGCCCAACCTGCACTCCTTTGCAGTCCTGGAGCCCTCAGGGGTAGCAGGCCTAACCTGTCAGTTGGACATCCTTAGCTTTGCTGAGGAGGTGGGAGAGATTCCCATCACCACTTCTGTGCTCGCAGCCATCAGCCTGGCTTGTGGCTGAGCAGAGCTCTCCGCTGTGGAAGTATGCTGACCACCAGTGGGCAGCTCCTGCATTGAACATCTGCCCCCTGGTGGTCAGTGAGCATCATAGCGCATCATTCAGCCATTAGGGTCAATTTGCATATTACCCTTTTATTATATAGGATAATATCAGTATCTTTAAAATTTTTTCATACTTTAACATTTTAATTACTGAAATAATTTTTTAAATTTACATATTCAGATTTTAAGACATTATTTGGGGGGCATTACCAATGTAATACTTCATGGAACATTTTATTATAATAGGCAATAAAGGAATTTTGTTTTATAGACATTTTTTATTTCTAAATAATAGTGTGATGAAAAATTCACCAGTTTGAAAAAAAATTAAGTCCCTCATAATACTATTTAATAAATTTCAATCTCATTTTTCTTTCAGATTGGTTTTCCTCCCTTGCTTAGTATTGTTAGCAGAATGAATCAGGTAAAGTTTATTTAATAAGGATATATGCATTTTTTTGTTAGTGATGTGTGTGACAGTATTTGAATACATTTACTGAATATTTATGCAAGACCCTGTCCTAAACTCTAGGGTATGTGTTTTCTAAATTCTTTAATATTTCTTACTTAATCTTTAATGCTACCCTGTATAGGAAGCTATTATTAATATGTGTCCCCTTTTTAGAGAACAGGAAACAAAATTAAAGGTTAATCTATTTTTCCAGCAAGTTTTAATGACAGCACTGGTATTTAATACCAGAGTGGCCTAATTCTAGAACTGATACTCTTAATCATGGTGCTAAACTATTTAATTGTATATATTTCAGTTGTTAGTATTAGATTTTGGGGTTTGAAGTAAATACTAAAGTTAGATTGTTATTTCTAATTCCAGATAGCCTATGTATTGTATCACAAATAAAAACAGTTGACCCTTGAATAGCACTGGGGTTAGGGACACTGACCCACTGCAGTTGAAAATCTACATATAACTTTTGACTCCCCCAAAACTTAACCACTACATACATTTCTTGGATAAAAGGGAGAAAGATGGATTTTGTTTTTTTAGACAAAACTATCCATTTAAAGATCACCAAAAAAGTTTGTTTTGTCTTAACATAGCATTGGATACCCTTGGAAGATGAAATTTTTATATTCTGTCTTAATTTTACTGGCTGACATTTCACTTAATTGATCATTTGCATTGTTACCATAGTGGTCACACTAAATTCCATCAGAATGTTTTTAAGTGTCCAACTAAAAATAAGGCAGATAATATACACTGAGTGGCCAGATTATTATGATCTCTGAATGCATAATAATCTAGCCACTCAGTGTAAATCCTATATAATAAAAGGCTAATATGCAAACTGTCCTCCCTCCACCAGGAGTTCGACCAGCAGGCAGGCCGGCCAGCTGCCCATGTCCCCTCCCCCTTGTCAGGCTGGCTGAACCCCATCCATGCATAAATTCATACACACACACACACACACACACACACACACACACACACTGAGTGGCCAGATTATTATGCATTCAGAGGTCATAATAATCTGACCACTCTGTACATATATATATTTTTTTTTAATCCTCATCTGAGAACATTTTTCCATTGATTTTTAAAGAGAGGGGAAGAGAGAGGGAAAGACAGAGAGAAACATCTATGTGAGAGAAACACATCCATTAGTTGCCTCCTGCACAAGCCCTGATCCTGGGAGAAGCCTGCAACCAAGGCACATGCCCCTGGCCAGAATTGAACCTGAGACCCTTCTGTCCATAGGCTGACACTATCCACTAAACCAAACCAGGTAGGGCAAGGCAGATAATATTTTTAACAATTTGATACATTCTGTCTGTATAATTTTAAAAACAGATCTTTCTCTAGCTAACTTTCTGTTCAGATTTGTACAAGGATTCAGTGAAAATAAATGAAAGTATTTATGCAAAGACTTTTTTTTAAGAGCACATGGAGTTTTTGAAGTAGTGATAACCTAAATTAGTAGTTACAAAATAAATATTAGGATTTAAACTAAGGTATTGATACTTGAAAGTGTGTAAGAATATTTATTTTAAAAGCCTCTTCTCACTGAATGAGCCATCTAATCAAATTACTAAATAGAGCCACAGTTTTCTCTGGAAGTCTAAAGACTGAGGCCACTTTAAATATCAGAATTGCTGTCTAACTAACTTAATGAAACTCATTTTGAACTTGTCATTGTTTTACTACTAATGCAATTCTTCCACCTTCTCCGACCTTTTTTTAGGCAACAGTAACCAGTGTGTTGGAATATCTGAGTAATTGGTTTGGAGAAAGAGACTTTACTCCAGAATTGGTAGTGTTACATCTTTTCATTTTCATAATTCAGACAAAATTATATAGATATGTATGTATTATAAATATTTTTATGCCTCTATGTATAATGCAAACAATGTTTGTTTGCAGTGAAACAAGAAACTTACACTAGAATATAAATCAACATACTACTTTCTTCATTGAGAAAGTCTTGCTTTGGGGGAGGAAATGTCCACTGAGCAGTTGATTTTTATCCTGGGACAAAATGCTTATCTCATTGCAGACCGGTAATGAACTAGCAACCAATGTGCTAGTTTTGAGTGGCACTGGCTTAAAGAAGTTTGAAACGCATTTTCTAAAAATTCATTGAAATTCAACTCACAAAAGCATGTCAGAAATAACAACAATAATAGCACTTTGTGCCAGATATTGTTCTAAGGACTTTGTATGTAATAAGTCCTTGAATCATCTAATAACCTATCAACTATTACTATTATTTCCATTTTATAGATAGGAAACTAGAGAATATAGGGATTCAGTAACTTGCTTAAGGTCACACAGATTATAATTGGCAGAACTAAGATCATGCCTAGGTAACCTGACTATATATTCTTAACAACTATGTTACACTGCCCCTCTATTTTATTGCTTTATATTCACAGCTTTTTTTTTTAACCTTTACTAAATTTGAAAAATACCGATAATATATGCACCATTTTTTTAATATCTCATAATCTACATGATTCATTATTGACCATTTGGATTCTTCCTTATATTTTGCAGTCGTGACTAAAATATGAATGTATACTAATTTCTTAGGTTATTTATTGAGTAGAATTATTGAATCCAGATTTTAAAAGCCTTTGTTAAATTCCACCAGATTACTTTCCAGTTATGGCTGCTTAAAGTTAGTTCTCTTCCCTATAACCTTAGTTTAAGTTGAACCATATGAAATCACCATTTTTTTATAAGTTAAAAACCTTTGATTATCAATAATTCCATATCATGGTTCAATCTATCATTTTGTAATCAGTGTTTTTCAAAATTTAGTGAATTTATAATAGTACTTTAGAGTCAATGTAATTTACATTTCTTTCAATACCTGTGAAACAGGATGTTTTTTCCATGCACTGGTATATTAGCTGTCCTTTGCTCATATTCTTAGGCTACTTTTTCATTGAAATCTAGATATTGAACTTTAAATTTTATAGCACTTTCTTCTGTCTGATAATGACCTCTTATCTGTATTACTTATCTGTTTTCCTTCTCTTCCTTTAATATTTATTTTTTAACTTTGTTGTAAGATCTTAAAAAATATTTTTATTGATATTTTAGAGAGAGAAAGGGAGAGGGGGAGAGAGAGAAATATCCATGCCAGAGCGAAACATAGATGGGCTGCCCAACCAGGAATCAAGCCCCCAACATGGGTCAGAATCAAACCCGTAACCTTTCCATGCATGGGACAACACCCAATCAACTGAGCCACACCAGCCATGGCTGTTGTAAGATTTTTTTTTTTAATTTATAAAGATTACTAGAGGGTGATAAGTTTGGCTTTTCCTGTTAATTAGTGAAAGCATGTTACCAAAAGGTGTACCTATATTTGCCAGAGAAACCATTAAAGTATTTCTGAGCCACTGACAAATGATTTACTACATTTTAACCAGATTAGTCTTATTTTGAGTAATCTGTCTCTTAAATCAGTAGTGTTCAGTTCCACTGTTCAAATAACCATATCATCAGAACTCTAGTGTTGAGAATATCAGTGTTTAAAGTAAAAATTAGCATATTATAAACTAGCAAAAAGGAAAAGGAATCTAAAATTTTTTCACTTGGTATTACTTGGTATTTACTTGTGTTAATAGTTTTTTTTAGAAATGTAGCCTTATTTTTTTAATATATTTTTATTGATTTCGGAGAAAGGGAGAAAGAGATAAGAAACATCAATGATGAAAGAGAACCATTGATCGGCTGCCTCCTGCACACCCCCTCCTGGGAGTTGAGCCCACAACCTGGGCATGGGCCCTTGACCAGAATCGAACCAGGATCCTTCTGTCCACCAGCTGATACTCTGTCCACCAAGCCAAACCAGCTAGGGCATGAAACTTTATTTTTAAAAGCTGTGTGTTTTCATAGGAAAAGGTGAACATTTTTATTTACTTATTTTGTTAATCCTCACCCAAGGGTATTTTTTTCCATTGATTTTTAGAGAGAGTGGAAGAGAAGGGGAGAGACAGAGAGATGTATTGATTGTTTGCCTCCTGCACATGCCCAACTGGGACTAAGGATGAAGTCTGAAATGAGGTATGTGCCCTTGACTGGAATCAAACTGGGGACCCTTCAGCCTTTGGGCCAATACTCTAACCATAGAGCCAAACCAACTAGGGAGAAAGGTGAATATTTTAAAAATTAGCAGAAAGTTTATCTAGATGGTGGGATTTCAGGTTCATTTTTTTTCTTTGTGCGTTTTGTATTCTTTAGTTTTTCTGCATTTAGTATTATTTTTGTAATTAAAAAGAAAAACCCATATTAAAATGGATGGGAGTGAATTTAGCTTGCATGGTATTTATAGAAGTATCAAAACATGATTTCATCTAGAATATAATTCCTTTGTTTAGACCCAGGGGACAGACAGAGTTTTAAAATTACAATATGAGCAGACCGAGGGGTCTCAGGTTTGGTTCCCGATCTTGGGCATGTAGTACCTTGGTTGAAGGTTCAATCCATGGTCCTGGTCGGGCGTCCCTGGTCAGGGCGCATCTAGGAAGCAACTGTGTGTCTCTCTCATATCGATGTCTTTCTCTCCTCCCCATTTCCTTCCACTCTCTCTGAAAATCAATGAAAGAAATATCCTTCCTCCTTGGGTGAGGATGAAAGAAATAAAATAATAAAATAAAAAGCATTTCTGCAGGCAAAAATATTATAAAATGATTTGTATATATGTCTATATAAGGCAAAGGAAAAATGTATCTTAATTTTTCAAGGACTCATATACATCTTAATGCAGTTTTCTACCTATGAATTGGGAATATAATTGTAATAAGAATCTCTGAAACCAACTCTTCTGAGGGTAAGACTATTTGAAGTATCTAATGTTCTGTGTCTAAAGTTAGAAGATACAAAAGCTATCATCTTGCTAGCTAGATGATCTTTTGTTTCCTATATCCAAACATTGTATAGTTAAATGTTCTGCTAAATGTATGAAATTTTTCTTAGCAAATAACCAGACACAACTTCGAACATTTTAAAAATTAGTTGAAACATGATGCATTATTTCCCTACTTATTATTTTTTAAAATTTTATTTAGGGAAGATGGCTTTATGCTTTATTGGCTTGTCTTGAAAAACCTTTATTACCCGAAGCTCATTCACTGATTCGACAACTTGCAAGAAGATGCTCTGAAGTGAGGCTTTTAGTGGTAAGTTGCAATATGGTGATAAAAGATTTCAATGAAATAAAAAAATATGGAATATTTTATTAGTCAGGATTAGATATTGCCACATAATAGAAAAGTCTCCAAAAAACAGAACTTTTTCTTTGATAAAGAAAGGTTGAAGGTAGGTTGATCTGATTTAGGATGGCAGTAACACAGGCCTTTGAGTTTTTCATGTGTGGCTTCCATCCTCAGCTCACCTCAAGATCCAGATGGCTGCTGGAGCCTTGGCCACTGTAAATTCATTACAATTGGAAAGAAAAAAAGAAGGTCATCATCCTCTTTAAGAGACTTCCCAGAAGTTCCACAGTACATCTGGTTATGTAGCTCATTGGCCAGAATTTAGTCACATGGCCATAAGAAACTGGAAAATGTTTACTTTTAGCTGGGTGGCAGTGTGCCTGGCTGAAAATGAGCTTCATAGTGAGGAGACCTAAGAAGCTAGTGTAGTCACCTATCAATCTCTAGCCCAATGATTGATTTGAATTTTTCCCATCAGACCCTCTAACTCACATGTAGCATTACAATAGATATTAAAGCAGCAGTTCTCAATCTGTGGGTCGCGACCTCTTTGGAGGTCGAACAATACTTTCACAGGGGTCGCCTAAGTCTATTGGAAAACACAGATACGATTCATAACAGTAGCAAAATTACAGTTATAAAGTAGCAACAAAAATAATTTTATGGTTGGGGGGTCACCACAACATGAGGAGCTGTATTAAAGGGTCACGGCATTAGAAAGGTTGAGAACCACTGAATTAAAAAGCCTTATTAAACCCACTTCTGATTCTTTTTCATCCCTCCTTTCCTTCCACAAAATGTAAATTTGACTATTTGATAGTTCTTTCATTAGACTATTGTGATGTGGCCCAAACAAACTTGATGGCCTGTACTCCAAGCAAATTCTCGCTATTCACTAACTACTATTCCCCATGCTTTGTTCTTCCAGTATGCATCTAAGTACCATTTTTTTTCACAATCAGGCTTATATCCCACCGTTTTCTATGATACATTTCCTGATCCCAACAACGAAAAATAATCTTTTGTTTTCACATTATACTTTGTATCTTTTCTATGGCACTTTACATACTTTCCCTTTCATTAAAGCTATTTTGTGGATATTTCATCTTCTGTGCTATTAGCAGTTAATATATCTATTCACTTTGTCCCATATGGTGCTTGGTACATAGAATTAAGTACAGTCACATCATGGACATGTGTCCTAAATTGGAATTAATATATGACATGTCTGTGATAACATTCGATAAGTTATTGTGACTGTTTCTTGAAATGTATAAAAGTAAATTTCATACTCTGTAAGACTACTTTCCATGTATCTTAGGTCTGTCATTTTAACAAATATTTCAAGTGAACTTTCTAAAATGTATATTCAGGAACTACTTCCATCATAATTGAGAGCCCTGATCTAGAATATTTACTGGTATGTCTTAATGTTGGAAGCCAGAACTTCACAAGAATTTAGCTCTTTTTTTCATCTAGAATATAGTTCTTTTGTATAAGGCAGTTGTAAGTTCTCTAAAATATTTTTTTAAAATATATATATTTTAATGATTTTTTACAGAGAAGAAGGAAGAGAGATAGTTAGAAACATTGATGAGATAGAAACATCAGCTGCCTCCTGCACTGGGTATGTGCCCACAACTAAGGTACGTGCCCTTGACCGGAATTGAACCTGGGACCCCTCAGTCCGCAGGCTGACGCTCTATCCACTGAACCAAACCGGTTTCGGTTCTCTAAAATATTTTAAATACTTTTTCATTACTGTCCAGTTAAGACATAGGCTTTTTTGCTGCACTACTTGGAACTAGGAAAGACGTTCTCCAAAGTTATTCTTAGAGCCCTTAATCCTTACTTCTTTTCTCTGTTAAGCATATTTCTTTAAAAAATTATCTTAGCTTTTTCTTGAGGGATCATAAATTCTACAGTTTGGTCCTTTTTCCATGTGATTCCATGACGTTTCCTATTTCCATGTGATTCTTACTATCACCTAATAAAATTTTCATCAAAAGGAAATTTATTTCAAAGATACAAATTACATTTTGTGGCTTTCTCTCTCTCTCTCTTTTTTTAGAACAGCCAAGATGATGAGAGAATTCCTGCTTTGAATTTATTAATCTGCTTGGTAAGCAGGTAAGTAATATTTGGCCTCTTGCTTTGTAATAGTATTTTATTAATGGTGGTAGAGTTTATTTACATTTTACATAGAGGAAATTGAAGTGTAAGAAAACATAATATTATATGTATCACAGTTTTTAGTTTTTTCTATAAATAATGCTTCAGTGAAGATCCTTATATGTACAGCTCCATTTTTTTCCTGAGGTTAAATTTCTAGAACTAAGTAAAGGGCACATACAGGCATGCACTGCTTAATATGGTGACACATTCTGAGAAGTGTCCCATGGGTTGATTGCCTCCCACCTGCGCCCAACCAGGACTAAGGAATGAGGAATGAACTGCAACTAAAGTATGTACCCTTGACTGGGAGTTGAACCCATTCTAAGCACTGACCAACTGGCAGTTGTATTTTTTTAATTACCTGTGTCATTTGCTCATTTTCTGTTGAGACATATTTTTATTTAGTTGAATTTTATTTCTCCCATTGAAATTCCACTTGGAATTTATTTGAAAACTGTTTCATAGTCTAAATTCTTGTGTCTCTTTATTTTCTTTTTAAAAAAATTTTTTTTTATTGATTTTATAGAGGAAGGCGCAGGAGAGAGAGATAGAAACATCAATGATGAGAGAGAATCATTGACCGGCTGCCTCATGCACATCCCCTACTGGGGATTGAGCACACAACCCATACATATGCTCTTTATTTTTATTTTTTTTCCAACTTCAGCTATTTTATTTTATTTTATTTTATTTATTTATTTATGTATTTATTTATGTATTTATTTTCCCTATTACCCTCTCCACCCTCCAGTACATGCCCTCATCCGTCTCCCCTCCCACTCCCTCATTGCCCTGTATCCACTGGCTATGCCTACACACACATGCATACAAGTCCTTCCATTGATCTCCTACAGGCCCCTCCCCCCCAACCTCCCCTGCCTTCCCACTGTAGCATGACAGTCTGTTCATTGCTTCTTTGCCTCTACATCTGCTTCCCCCCCACCCCTTGATTCTTGTCTTTAAAAACATCTTGTATCTGTAGGCTAGAAATAAACCCACAAGAGCAAAAGAAAAATGTTTGAGTCCCAATTTCAATGTCTGATAGCTTTGAGTCCCAGTTTCAATGTCAAACAGTTCCTTATGAGTACATGTCATCAATTGTATCTGGATAGTGGACAAATGGTGGCAATGCCGGTCCGACCCTCTCTGGTTTAGTCCTAGGCATCCTGTAGCAATGCACAGCTGCTAACTGCTCGCATGGCAAGGCGTAGTCAGCGTCTTCCATCTCTGGATTGTTTCTCCTCTTGCCTTCATGGTTGGCGCAGACCTATCAGTTCCTCTCTGTTGCAGGAGTCCACTTGGTCTTGGAGTTGTTTTCTGAAAGTATATAAACATATTCTCGACCAAGAGTTAATAAAGGAATATTTTTTATAAAATTGACTTGGGGTCCTTTTTATTTTTGCCTACCCGCTTTTCCTTTGGCTTATTTTGACACCATGTGTGTTTTTCATGGGTGTCTTGCTGTTAGTATTACAAATGGAAATTACTTTTCTAAAGTGAAAATTTTCTAGATGTAATTTACTTACCAGGTATTTTTCCTTACATGATATGTATTATCCTACTCTCCACCTCCCCTTTTTTTGATTAATGGAGAATTTTGTAAAATTTTTTGGTGCAATCTTGATAACTTTAAATTTTAATTTTTGCACGCAAATATGCCTGTTTTATGTTCATTACACATTAAGCAATTTTACCATGAGATGAGCTATAAATAGAAATTTTAATTAATACTTTAGAAACAGCTTTTTGTCCAGTACACTTAAATTTTCTTGAGTGTTTACTTATTTTAGTTCGCCAATTTAAATTAATCTGAAAGCTTGATAACTCTTTTACGTCAAATTTAATACTCTACCAACAATCTTAGATTACCCTGTATATATTAGTGGAAAGATTTATTTGCATTGACTAGGTACTGAGCATTCCTAGTACTAGGCTAAATTTAGATATAGGGCAGCTGCTGTTGGCATGTTTCTGCTGTGACCTGGGTCCTGATCTGAGCTGGGCCACATCTCTGTCTGTTACCTGGGTCCCGATCTATGCTGAGCATGGGAAGTGAGGTATCCATGGGGGCAGGAGACCTCCCTCAGAAGGGCTGAAGATTCAGACCCCTGCAAGGTTGCAGGGTGGGGTGAGTGTCTGTGCCCCACCTCTATTGACCCCCAAGTTCTCTCCTGATGGCCCTTCTGCAACTGTGCCTGTCTTAGGTTGTTCCTTCCCTGAGGAATCTTACCCGTCTCTGGCTAACCAGTCATCCTCCGGGGCCAAGCAGGGTGTTGTGAGGTTCAGTTCTGTCTCCATGGTAGCCTATGCCCCTGTAGCCTCCACGCTCAGCACCTGCCTTGGGGATCCCCTTGCCTGCTGGCGAGGACTCCGACACTGATCACTTATTTCGGGGAATTCAGGTTCCTTCTCCAGGGAGGGCCCAGCTCACACCATTTGGCGAAAGAGATCCATTATACCAGGCACTTCGAGGCTTCAACCTCGATGTGAAGAGAGAGCTCAGGCTACAGCTGAGGGCCATTGGGATATGAGAAGAGGGTCCCTCTTGGCAAAAGAGGAAAGAGGGCCAGTATGGAATGCTCAAGTGCCTTCACAGTGCCTCAATTCCTTCTGCAAGGAATTAAATCCTTTCATGTCCTCTTTTTAAATTACTGCTAAACATTCAAAGAATTAACTTGTATGTTTGTTTGAGATAGTTGTACAATATGCTGTTGTGAAATATCAAAAATTAGATGATATTGTAAGATAATATCATGTAAGGATATTCTTTGCTCTAGGCCATGGCAATTCAATTTCAAACAGGCTGACAATTTATTTTTGTAACTATATAAACTTTTTCAGGGAGTCAAAAACACAGATTACTTACCTTAGCTCAGGAGGCCAAATATGTTGACTTTCAATTACAGTCCTTATGACATTTAAAGGAAACTTCTCTTTATTTTCTTCCAAAATGATTTTCATGTAACAGTTTCATTTAAAAAATCTTTGTCTCAAGAAGCAATTTCTCTTAAGGTTATGGTGACCACTGTTTGGATTCCCTCTCATGCCCCACCTACCCTATTGTCTGTGGCAATGATTATGCTCATATGCATGTACAAAGGTCCCTCTGTTGATCTCTCCCCCTTATTCCCACCAACACACACCTTCCCCAAGGTTTGATGTTTTGATTGACTGTTCTCATTCTCTGGATCTGATCTTGATCATCAGTCTATGTCATTCATTATATTGCACAGATGAGTGAGATCATGTGATATTTGTCTTTTTCGGCCTGGCTTATTTCACTAAGCATATTGGTTTCCATCTCCATCCATGTTGTTGCAAATGGTAGGAGCTCCTTCTTTATTTTTTATTAAATCTTTATTATTCAGATTATTACATTTGTTTCTCTTTTTTCCCCTCCATAGCGCTCCCCTCCACCCAGCTCCCACCCTTCCCTCTACCCTTACATCCCTCCCGTTGACCTCATCCATAGGTGTATGATTTTTTGTCCAGTCTCTCCCTGTACACCTCTCACCCCTTTCCCCATGAAAATTATCAGTCCACTCCCTTTCTGTGCTCCAGATTCTATTATATTCACCAGTTTATTCTGTTGATCAAATCTTCAATTCCCTTAATTTTCAGATTCACTTGTTGAT
>JAAGEH010002534.1:48009718-48038515 GCA_011751065.1 Lasiurus cinereus | reverse complement strand
TTTGCTGGATAGAGTATTCTTGGTTGTAGGTTCTTGCTATTCATCACGTTGAATATTTCTTGCCACTCCCATCTGGCCTGCATAGTTTCTATTGAGAAATCGGCTGACAGTCGTATGGGTGCTCCCTTGTAGGTAATGAACTGTTTTTCTCTTGCTGCTTTTAATATTCTCTCTTTGTCTTTTGCTCTTGGTATTTTAATTATGATGTGTCTTGGTGTAGTCCTCTTTGGATTCCTTTTGTGTGGGGTTTTGTGTGCTTCCTGGACTTTTAAGTCTATTTCTTTTACCAGATGTGGGAAGTTTTCAGTCATTATTTCTTTAAGTAGGTTTTCAGTATCTTGCTCTCTCGCTTCTTCTGGCACCCCCACAATTCTGATGTTGGTACGCTTGAAGCTGTCCCAGAGGCTCCTTAGATTATCTTCACATTTTTGGATTCTTTTCTCTTCTTGCTTTTCCAGTTGAGTGTTTTCTGATTCTTTATATTTCAAATTTTTTATTTGATTCTTGCCTTCCTCTAGTCTGCTGTTAGGTCTCTGTATAATATATTTTTTTTAATATGTTTTATTGATTTTTTACAGAGAGGAAGGAAGAGAGAGAGAAAGTCAGAAACATCGATGAGAGAGAGACATTGATCAGCCGCCTCCTGCACACCCCACAGTGGAGATGTGCCCGCAAGCAAGGTACATGCCCCCGACTGGAATCGAACCTGGGACCTCTCAGTCCACAAGCCGACGCTCTATCCAGTGAGCCAAACTGGTCTCGGCTAATATTTTTTATTTCAGTCAGTGTATGTTTAATTTCTAGTTGGTCCTTTTTCATCTCCTCTTGGGTCTCGCTAAATTTATCCATCTTTTCTAAGATATTCTTGAAAAACCTTATAACCATGGTTTTGAACTCTCTATCCAGTCGTTTGTTTTCCTCCATTTCTTTTGTTTGTGATCTCTTCCTTTGCCTCTGCATTCTCACTATGCTGGGAGAACTTCTCTGTTGCATTCAGCCTTATGATACAAGACTTGCAAAACTGCAAAAGCCTCTCTGTTGAGATTGGGATGGGTGGAGTCTCAGGGCTGAACGGACCGCCTTTTCTTCCAGTCAGCCCCGCCCTCCATGGCCCCTGAGTCTCATGTGACTGGGTAATCACTGGAGTGGTCCCTATGTGCGAGTGCGCTCTCGCAATGCCTCTGGACGGCTGCCTTCCGGCTCCCCTGTGCTCCAGGATCATATGAGTCTGGGTCCCCAGGGTTTCACCCGAAACTGGGGTTTAGTGGAGTTAGAAGTGGCACAGTTGGGAGGCTCTGTCTCTTGCCCATTTGTGAAAGCCAATGGAACAATCAGCAGTTGGTCTTCTGTGCACAGTGCTGTGCATGCCTCCAGATCTGCCCTTTCGCGACTCCCCTAAATTTCCATGCATTTTTCCCTTTTCACAGTCCAAACACCCCTCATATGAGTTTTAGCTGGACCTGGGGTTTATTGTTGTAGGATAAGGGGTTCAATGCAATCGGGAGTCTCTGTCTCCCTCCCACCAAAGAAAGCCAGCCAAGTACTTCAGCACCCTCTCTCTCCACGCGTGTGTCTTTGTACCTTAGCTTTTTGCAGCTCCTTTGGGTCTCTGTGGGTAGGAGTTCCTTCTTTTTTACCGCAGCGTAGTATTTCATTGTGTAGATGTACCACAGTTTTTTAATCCAGTCATCTGCTGATGGGCACTTAGGCTGTTTCCCAATCTTCGTTATGGTGAATTGTGCAGCTATAAACATAGGGGTGCATATATCCTTTCCGACTGGAGTTTCTAGGTTCTTGAGGTATATTCCTAAAAGTGGGATTACTGGGTCAAATGGGAGTTCCATTTTTAGTTTTTTGAGGAGACTCCATACTGTTCTCCACAGTGGTTGCACCAGTCTCTATTCCCACCAGCAGTGAACGAGGGTTCCTTTTTCTTTTTTATTTTTTTAAATTAATTTTTATTAATTTTTTATACATATCTCCCCATTGCCCCCCCTCCCTCCCAGGCGTACCCTGACCCCCCAGTGTCTGTGATCATTGGTTATGTTTATAAGCATGCATACAAGTCCTTTGATTGATCACTTATTTACCTCACCTAACTTTAATCTTTCTGCTATAATTTCACAGTCTGTTTGATGCTTTATGATTTTTGTCCTCCTGAGAATTATCAGTCTACTCCCTTTCTGTGCTCCTGATTCTATTATATTCACCAGTTTATTCTGTTGATCAGATTTTTAATTCACTTAATTTTTAGATTCACTTGTTGATAGATGTGTATTTGTTGTTCATAATTTTTTGTCTTTTACCTTTTTCTTCTTCCTCTTCTAAAAGAGTACCTTTCAGCATTTCATATAATACTGGTTTGGAGTTGATGAACTCCTTTAGCTTTTTCTTCTCTGTGAAGGTCTTTATCTGCCCTTCAATTCTGAATGATAGCTTTGCTGGATAGATTATTCTTGGTTGTAGGTTCTTGTTGTTCATCACGTTGAATATTTCTTGCAACACCTGTCTGGCCTGCATCGTTTCTGTTGAGAAATCAGCTGACAGTCGTATGGGTGCTCCCTTGTAGGTAATAAACTGTTTTTCTCTTGCTGCTTTTAATATTCTCTCTTTCTCTTTTGCTCTTGGCATTTTAATTATGATGTGTCTTGGTGTAGTCCTCTTTGGGTTCCTTTTCTTTGGGGTTCTGTGTGCTTCCTCGACTTGTAAGTCTATTTCTTTTACCAGATGTGGGAAGTTTTCAGTCATTATTTCTTTAAACAGGTTTTCAGTATCTTGCTCTCTCTCTTCTTCTGGCACCCCCACAATTCTGATGTTGGTACGCTTGAAGCTGTCCCAGAGGCTCCTTACATTATCTTCACATTTTTGAATTCTTTTCTCTTCTTGCTTTTCCAGTTGAATGTTTTCTGCTTCTTTATATTTCAAATTTTTGACTTGATCCTTGCCTTTCTCTAGTCTGCTGTTAGTACTCTGTATAATAGTTTTTATTTCAGTCAGTGTATTTATCATCTCCTCTTGGGTCTCACTAAATTTATCCATCTTTTCTAGCATATTCTTGAAAAACCTTATAAGCGTGGTTTTGAACTCTATATTCAGTCGTTTTTTTTCCTCCATTTCTTTTGCTTGTAATCCCTTCCCTTGTCTCAGCATTTTCACTGTGCCGGGGAAACTTCTGTGCTGGATTCAGCCGAAGAAGCCTTTGCTGAGCTTGGGAGGGGTGGAGTCTCAGGGCTTAAGGGACCGCCTTGCCTTCCAGTCGGCCCCGCCCTCCACGGCCCCCCAGTCTCACGTGACTGGGTAATGGCTGGAGTGTTCCTTGTGCGCGCGCGCACCCACAGTGCCTCTAACCGCTGCCCTTCCGGCTCCCCTGCGAACCAGGACCACACGAGTCTAGGTCTCCAGGGTTTCGCCCAAAACAGGGGCTTAGTGGAGTCAGAAGTGGCACAGTTCGGAGGGTCTGTCTCCCGCCTACTCGCGAAAGCCAGCGGCACAATCAGCAATCTGCCCTCCGCGTGGTGCCGTGCTCGACCAGACCTCTGATCCTTTGCAACTCCCCCAAATTTCCGTGCACTTCTCCCTTTTCACAGTCCAAACTCCCCCCGTATGAGTTTCGGCTGGATCTGGGGTTCAGTGTTGCAGGACAACGGGTTCAATGCCTTTGAGAGTCTCCGTCTCCCTCCCGCCAGAGAAAACCAGCCAGGTACTCCAGCACCCGCTCTCTCCTCGCGCGCCTCTCCGTACCTCAGCTTTTTGCAGCTCCTCTGGGTCTCTGTGAGCCCCTCTCTTTCCCTCTAGTTGTAGAACTGCCACTCAGCCAGCTTTCCTGTGGTTCTGGATGATATCCGTTCTGTCTTTTAGTTGTAGTTTTGAAATTGTTGTGCGAGGCAGCAGTATAGGTGTTTACCTATGCCACCATCTTGGATTTCTTCGAGGGTTCCTTTTTCTCTGCATCCTCGCCAACACTTGCCATTTGTTGATTTGTTGATGATAGCCATTCTGGCAGGTGTGAGATGGTACTGCACTGTTGTTTTGTTTTGTATCTCTCTGATGATTAATGACTTTGAGCAGGTTTTCATATGTCTCTTGGCCTTCCTTCTGTCTTCTTTTGAGAAGTGCCTATTTAGATCAGTTGCCCATTTTTATTGGGTTGTTTATCTTCTTTTTGTGAAATTGTATGAGTTCCCTGTAAATGTTGGAGATTAAACCCTTATTGATATCATTGGCAAACATATTCTGCCATGCAGTGGGCTTTCTTGTTGTTTTGTTGATGGTTTCCTTTGCTCTGCAAAAGTTTTTTATTTTGAAGTACAGTGGTACCTCGAGATACGAGTGCCCTAACAGACGAGATTTTTGAGATATGAGCCGTTGAGCGAGCGATTTTTACTTTGAAATACGAGCAGCATTTGAGATAGGAGTCATCGCGTGGATCGGCCGACTGCACACGACCCACCAGTTTACCGTGACTCAAGCGTCTCATAGTTTCCCACGTCTCAAGGTTACGGAATGAATTAAACTCGCATCTCGAGGTACCACTGTAGTCTCATTTGTTTATATTTTCTTTAGTTTCTATTGCCTAAGGAGCTGTGTCGATAAAGAAGTTTCTTTTGCCTGAGATTTTGTTGCCTGTGGATTCCTCTAGTATTTGTATGATTTCCGGTCTTATGTTTAAGTCCTTTATCCATTTTGAGTTTATTTTTGTGTATGGTGTAAGTTGGTGGTCTATTTTCATTTTTTGCATGTATCTGTCCAATTTTCCCAACACCATTTGTTGAAGAGACTGTCTTGACTCCATTTTATGTTCATGCCTCCTTTGTCAAATATTAATGGAGCATAGTGGTTTGGGTGGATATCTGGATTCTCTATCCTATTCCATTGATCTATGTGTTTGTTCTTGCGTCAGTACCATGCAGTTTTGAGAACAGTGACTTTGTAATACAGTTTGAAATCTGGCATTGAGATCCCATCTACTTTGTTTTTATTTCTAAGGATTGCTGCAGCTGTTCGGGGTCTTTTTTTATTCCAGATGAATTTTTGGAAAGTGTATTCTAGGTACATGAAGTATGTCTTTGGTATTTTCATGGGAATTGCATTGAATTTATAAATTGCTTTGGGGTAGAATGGACATTTTGATGATATTGATTCTCCCAATCCATGAACATGGTATGTTCTTCCATCTATTTATGTCTTCCTTTTTTCAGTGTTGTGTAGTTTTCTGCATATAGGTCTTTTACCTCCTTAAAGTTATTCCTAGGTATCTTAATTTTTTTGGTGCGATGGTAAATGGGATTGCTGTTTTAATCTCTCTTTCTGTAAGTTCATTATTGGTATTTAGAAATGCCAAAGATTTCTTGGTGTTAATTTTGTATCCTGCTACATTGCTGAATTCATTTATTAAGTCTAATAATTTTATGATGGATTCTTTAGGGTTTTTTTATGTACAGTATCATGTCATTTGCAAATAAGGACAGTTTTACTTCTTCTTTTCCTATTTGGATGCCTTTTATTTCTTTTTCTTCTCTGATAGCAATGGCTAATACTTCCAGCACTATGTTAAATAGGAGGGGTGAGAGTGGGCATCCCTGTCTTGTTCCTGTTTTTTTGCCCTTTGAGTATGATGTTGGCTGTGGGTTTGTCATATATGGCTTTTATTATGTTGAGGTATGATCCTTCTATTCCTACCCCTGCTGAGAGTTTTTATTGAGAAAGGGTTTTGGATTTTGTCAAATGCTTTTTCTGCATCAATTATATGACTGTGTGATTTTTAGCTCTCATTCTGTTTATGTGATGTATCATGTTTATTGATTTGCGGATATTGTACCATCCTTGCGTCCCTGGGATAAATCCTGCTTGGTCATGGTGCATGATCTTTCTGACATACTGCTGGATTAGATTTGCTAGAATTTTGCTGAGGATTTTGGCATCTATGTTCATGAGGGATATTGGTCTGTAATTCTCTTTCATTGTGTTACCTTTATCTGGTTTTGGTATTAGGGTGATGCTGGCTTCATAGAAGGATTTTGGAAGTATTCCTTCCTCTTGAATTTTCTTGAATAGTCTGAGAAGAATGGGTTTTAGTTCTTCTATGAATCTTTGGTAAAATTCCCCTGTGAAGTCGCCTGGCCCTGGGCTTTTGTTTGCTGGAAGCTTTTTGATGACTGCTTCAATTTCTTCCATAGTTATCAGTGTGTTGGGATTTTTAGAATCTTCCTGATTAAGTTTTGGAAGGTTGTGTTTTTCTAGGAATCTGTCCATTTCCTCTAGGTTGTGAAATTTGTTAGAATAGAGTTGTTCATAATATTTAACAATCCTTTGTATTTCTGTGGGTCTGTTGTTATTTCTTCTCTTTCATTTCTGATTTTCTTTATTTGTGTCCTCTCTCTTTGCTTCTTGGTGAACCTGAGTAGAGGTTCATCAATCTTTTTTATTCTTTGGAAGAACCAGCTCTTTGTTTTGTTGATTTTGTTGATTTTTTTGGTCTCTATGTCATTCATTTCTGCTCTGATCTTTATTATTTCCTTCCTTCTGTTCACAGTAGGCTTTTCTTGTTGCTCTCTTTCTAATTCTTTGAGTTGTTGAATTAGGTGATTCATTACCATTTTTTCCTGTTTTTTTTTAAGTAGGCCTGTAGAGCTAGAAACTTCCCTCTCAGCACTGCTTTCATTGTGTCCCATAGCATTTGCATTGTTGTGTTTTTATTGTCATTAGTCTCCAGAATATTTTTAATTTCTTCTTTGATCTCATTTATAACCCAATCATTGTTTAGTAACATGCTATTCAATTTCCAAGTGTTTCAATTTTTTGGAATGCTTTTATTGTAGTTTATTTCTAATCTTATGCCATTGTGGTCTGAGAAGATGCTTGATATGAATTCAATCTTTTTGAATTTAGGGAGACTTTGCTTGTGACTCAGTATGTGGTCTATTTTTGAGAATGTCCCATGTGCACTTGAGAAGAATGTATATTCTGTAGCTTTGGGGTGAAATGCTCTGAAGGTGTCAATTAACTCCATCTGATCTAGTGAGTTATTTAAAATTGCTGTTCCTTTGCTGATTTTTTGTCTAGACGATTTGTCCAGAGATGTCAGTGGTGTATGAAAATCCTCTACTATGATTGTATTGTTGTCGATCTCTCCCTTGATATCCTCCAGAATTTTTTTTATGTACTTAGGGCCTCCTGTATTAGGTGTGTATATGTTTACCAGAGTTATATCTTCTTGCTGAATTGCTCCTTTTAGTATTATGTAGTGGCCTTCCTTATCTCTTGTTAAGGCTTTTACTTTGAGGTCTATTTTATCAGATATAAGTATCACTACCCCAGCTTTTTTCTCATTTCTATTTGCCTGAAAAATGTTTTTCCATCCCTTCACTCTCAGTCTGTGTGAATCCTTTTCTCTGAGGTGGGTCTCTTGTAGACAGCAAATGTATAGGTCCTGTTTTTTTAACCATTCAGCTACCCTATTCTTTTGATTGGTGCATTTAACCCATTTACATTTAATGATATTATTGACAAGTTCATGTTTGTTATCATATTTTTCCTTAGTGTTTGTGGGGGTTTCTTTGTTGTTGGGGTTTTTTTGTGTTTTTTTTTTCCTTTCTCTTTCTTCTTTTTATAGCAGTCCCTTTAGCATTTCTTGCATGATTGGCTTGGTAGTGATAAACTCTCTTAGCCCTTTCTTGTCTGTAAAGCTGATTCCACCTTCGATTTTGAATGATAGCCTTGCTGGGTATAGTATTCTTGGGTTCAGACCCTTGTTTTGCATCACTTTATATATTTCATTCTATTCCTTTCTGGCCTTGTGTGTTTCTGTTGAGAAGTCAGTTGATATTCTAATAAGAGATCCCTTATAGGTAACTTTCTGTCTCTCTGGCAGCCTTTAAGATTCTTACTTTGTCATTAGTGTTTGCCCACTTAATTATGATGTGTCTTGGTGTCGGTTTTTCGGGGTTCAGCTTGTTTGGGACTTGTGTACTTCTTAGACTTTCATATTTCTTTCCTTGCCAGGGAAATTTTCTGTCGTCATTTTTTCAAATAGGTTTTCTATTCCTTGCTTTTTTTCCACTCTTTCTGGTATCCCAATTAAGCATATGTTGTTTTGTTTTGTGTTGTCCCAAAGCTCCTTTAGGGTCCTTCTTGTTTTTTAAGTCTTTTTTCCAGTTTTTGCTGTGTTTGTGTGTTTTTTCCTACCTTGTCTTCTAATTCGCTGATGCGGTCCTCAGCCTCTTCTAGTTTACTGTTTAGGCCTTCCATTGTGTTCCTTATTGCAGCTATGTTGTTCTTCATCTCCCCTTGGTTTCGTTTCACGTTGGTGACATTCTTATTCAGCTCCTTATAGTTCTCATTGATTTGTGTGATATTGTCGTTGAGTTATGTGTATTTATCTTCCATCCATTTAAACATTCTTAAAACCATTACTCTGAATTCCTTCTCTGAAAGGCTGCTCGCTTCAATTTCATCTAACTCCCTTTCTGGTGATTCCTCTTTTTCTTTCCTTTGGGGAATGCTTTTACATCTTCCCATGTTTTCCTGTAATGTTTTAATTGTAGATCCAATTGCTTTACTACCCAAGTTTTTTTTTTTTGAGGGTGTGGGTGGGGAATGGTCTATTTTCTCAGTTCTCCTGTGTTTGTTAATTTACTGTAGTTTCCTACTTGAGCTCTTTGGGTTCTCTTGATGTAGATCTGTGAGTTTGAGCAGCACAACTGTGGTTTCTAAAAGTCTGCAGCCATGGAGAGGAGTGTCCCTATTTTTGCTGTTTTGTACCCTTAATTGAGATCACGCATGCCCAGGGGGGATACACAGTGGCAGCAAGGACTGTCTGTCAGGGTGATGTGTTTCAGGGGCCTACACCCTGGAGAGGCGTGGCTGTGGTGTCCAGAGTTAAAAAAAAATCACACCCGTGGGGACTCCCAGTGGCTCCCAGGCATTGTTTAAGGGATGGACCACCAGGAACTTGCTGCTGAAAACTCGCCTTGGGTGGCAGCCTCGAGGGCGCACTGCAAACGCAGGTGATCAGGAAGGTCCACAAACCAGAAAGGAGGGCACGCCACAGACAGGGCGACCAAAACACACATACACAGGGCCTAGGGCGCCACAGACAGGGCGATCCTGACACGCAAAAACAGGGCGTAGGGTACTTCATAAACTGGCACAAAGGCACGCTGCAGACTGGGGAACGTGCAGGCAGGGACTAGTATTTAGCTGCAGCTGAAACCGTGGCACAGCCGAAACCATGGTGCAAGCACACGGTGAACGTACACTCAGTGACCCACGCACACTCAGTGACCCGGGAGATCGCAAACCCGGACCCAGGTGTGGCCGCTGCTGCAGCCACGCCAATGTCGCTGGGGAAGGGGAGGTTGCACTCACTGCTTTGGAGGCGGAGGTCCCAGGGTCTGCGGGTTTGCGGGACTCTGGCTGGAGTGGCTGTTGGGTTGCAGGGCAGCTCTAATGCTTATCTGGCTGGTGGTGTTGGTGAGTTCCCAAAGAAAGGCCATTTTTCCCTTCAAGATGGTGTGGGCTCTGTGCCCAAGTCCCACAGTGCAGGGAGTGAAAGCTGCGATGGCTTTCACTTGTCCAAGAGAGCCTGGACTGCCCGCCCCCACTGCTCCCATGAGATTCAACTGTCCCTCACTCAATCACACACCCACCACACACACCCATACACTCTCCTTTTGTCCCCTCACTCACTGCTTCTCCCTCACCAAATCCCCCCACGCATATGCTCTTCACTTGAATCAAATCTGGGACCCTTCAGTCCACAGGCAGATGCTCTATCCACTGAGCCAAACCAACTAGAGCTAATTTTTTAATGTATTTTTTATTGTTAATAGTATTACAGATATTCCCATTTTTCCCTACTCCCCATCCTCCTCCCATCCCCTACCCAGCCCCCAGGTCTTTACTATCCTATTGCCTGTGTCCATGGGCTTTGCATATCTACACTAAGAGGGAACTGACCTTTAGACCACAACAGACATTCTCTTTTGTTTAGCATTTGCTAAGACCACATTACACTTACTAGGACCATTATCTTTTTTCTCAGGACTCGCCTAGAGAATTCCCTGCCTAATAAAAGCCCGCCTAAAATCTTTTATAATCTCTGACTCTCAGTCCCTGGGTGCTGGTGCCATTTTGGGGCTCAGTCCATCTGGGTATCCAGATGACCTAATAAATTCATAGTTCTTTACCCCTTTTGACCTTTACATTCCTCCTTTGGAGACTCTAACATTTGGTGCTGAAACCCAGGAGGGTTCCAAGTCATCGCTGGCTTCAGCCATCTTGTGTTTGCTACTTGGAGAGCAATAGGCAGTGGCAGCTCAACCTGGCCTTATCCCCAAATCCTACTCGGATGATAATGGTTACCAGCTTCAATTAGGCCTCCCTCTGTTGTGGTCTAAAGGTCAGTTCCCAGGGGAGGTGTATATGCAGTTATTCAATCAGACCTAACAACTCCCTCCCCACAAAACCAATTCATCACCCAAGTTCAGCAATTATAACTACTAGAGACCCAGTGCACAAAATTCCTGCACAGGGGCAGGGGGAGGAGGGATCCCTCAGCCCCGCCTACACCTTCTTGCAGTCTGGGACTGCTGACTCCTAACTGCTCACCTGTCTGCCTCATCACCCCTAACCACCTCTGCCTTGGCCCCTGCCACTGTGGCTTTCTCTGGAAGGTCATTCAGCTGTCCAGTCTAATTAGCATGTTATACTTTTATTATAGACTAGTGGCCCAGTGCACAAAATGCACAGAGGGTGTGTCCCTCAGCCTGGCCTACACTGTCTCCAATCTGGGACCCTTTGGGGGATGTCCAACTGCCAGTTTAGGCCCGATCCCATAGGCCCTATAGAGATAGGGTCTAAACCGGCAGTCAGACATCCCTCTCACAATCCGGGATCACTGGTTCCTAACCGCTCACCTGCCTACTTACCTGATCATCCTTAACCACTCTGCCTGCTGCCCTGCTTGCCCCTTACTGCCCCTCTTTGCCGGCCTGATCGCTCCCAACTACCCCCCTTCCTGCTGGCCTGCTCACTCCCAATTGCCTCCCCTGCCATCCTGCTTGCCCCCAACTGGTTCCCCCTGCTGGCCTGCTTACTCCCAACTGTTCCTCCCAACCCCCAGGCCTGATCACCCTCAACTGCGCTCCCCTTCTGGACTGATTGCCCCTAACCACCTCTGCCTCGGCCCCGCCATCATGTCTTTGGAAGGTTGTCTGGAAGGTCTCCCAGTCTAATTAGCATATTATCCTTTTATTAATATAGATTATCTGTTCACCAGGATGTTTCTTTATTCCATTGTTTTTGTTAATATATTTTAACCAAATTTCAGGCATGTCATTTATTTTAGTATATATCTGAGAAGAGCTTTTTATTTGTTTTTTCTTTTGTTTTTAGTTTTCTGAGAAGAGCTTTTTAAAAATATAATACTAGTACTATACCTCAAGAATTTAGTAACTCACTGTATCATTTATGTCTACTCCATGTTTCATATTCCCTAGTTGTCCCAAAAATGTTGTTTTAATTTTGAATTGTTTAAATTTAAGGTATACTCATTACATTTGTTTGATATCTCTTAAATCTCCCCATCAACCCTCTTCGGGTTTTTTTCTTTGTCATTTATTTGTTGAAGAAACTGGGTCCTTTGACTTGTAAAATTTCACATCTTGGTTTTGACAATTAAATCTTCATGCAGTATTTAAAGTGTTCATCCTTCATATTTTCTATAAACTGGTAGGTAAGTCTAGAGGTTTGATTATACAGATGTCTCCCAAAAATATAATACACTTTTGATAGTTCAATTTTGAAAATGAAATGTATTTTCATAAACACTGCCTTTATAATTATTCAAAGTGTGTGTATATATTTGGCGGTGGGGGAAGACACCCTGTATCAGTGGTTCTCAACCTTTCTAATGCCGTGACCATTTAATACAGTTCCTCGTGTTGTGGTGAATCATAATGTAAATATCTATGTTTTCCGGTGGTCTTAGGCGACCCTGCTAGCAGTTCTCAACCTGTGGGTCACTACTGTAGAGCCTAAGACCATCAGAAAACAGGTCGAGACCCACAGGTTGAGAACCACTGCCCTATATAGTATAGTGTTTTTGTTTGACAAGACTCCATGGATGCTGTTGTATTACATCAAGAGGCACATAATATCCAGTTGTCCTATTTTTAGTGGTGATAAAGATAATCATTGTGTTCAGGTAAAGTCCATACCTTTTACCTGTTGGTTTTATCAGCCATTGATGATTGTTACATAGATCCATCATTTCCTTAGGATTAGAAAATGCTGGTTTTTATATTTATCTACATAACATTTTCTATAAAATATAACTTCTCTTCATCAATTTGGTTACCCTGAAATATAGTTTACACCCCCAAAAGATACAGGCAGTATTATTTCCATTTATTACTAATTTTTAGAAAATAATGAAGTTGTAGCTTAGCAATCCTCAAAGATGACCAATAAGATTGTTTTTGGATTATTGTTTTGCATTGAGGTGTTTTAACATTTGATATGTTTCGATCCATTGCAGTCAGTATTTTTGATGCTCAGGTTAGGTTGTTCCATCTTTGGCCAGTCAGGTCATTTCCTATTGCTTTTTGTTATATAATCCTGGTGGTCTTTTATAGTTGTCTTACTTTTGGTATGTCAAGATGATTCATGTGTTTTGAATATTTCTGGATCTGGATCTACAATTAATCTTCTCTCCTGGAAGTACTGTTTCTTCTTTTCAAGTAGAAGATGGTATTAGAATCTAGAGAACTAGTTGTGCAATGAGTCCTTTTTAGTGAACAGCTAGGAACTATGTATTTTTTAGAAAGAGAAAAAGAAAAGTCTAAGTTCAAATTGATATTTCAGTTCTAGTTTAAGATTCTGGGGTTTTTCTTTAGTATTTTTAACTTATGCTGAAAATTCTGATTTCTAACAATGTTAACATAACTATGGCTTTATCCTGTATTATGCACATAATTATTTCAGAATAACAATGCTACCAATATTGAAATCATTTTAAGAATGCTTTGCATTCTGTTTTGTCCCTGGTATATCTTACTGGAAACATACTATATAACAGAACACTGTGTTTAAGGTCATTTAAAAATATTCTCTGTGTGATTATACTACCAACTTGCTATATGGAAAGATTCATTTTGTGGATTTTGATTCTTGTTTGTTTTTTTAATTTAATCTTGTTTCATAATTACATAAAAATATTTACATTTCTCCAAAGTTAAATTATAATTCAGTGTACATTTGGAGTATTTTAGAATCCATCTTTATCCTCCCCAGCCTCCTTCCTCTCTTCTGTAATTATCCATTTTATTATTAATTTTTTGTTTATCCTTCCACTTATCCTTTTTAAAAATATAAGTATATATATCTGCATTCCTACACACACTTATAAAAGGTAGTATATTAAACATACCTTTCTATACCTTTTTTCCACGTTAATAAATTCTGGAAGTCACACTATAGCAATTAGATATTTTGTAAAAGCTTCATAGCCTTCCACTGTGTCGATGTACTGTAGTTTATTCACCCATCCTCTTCTTGATGGACATTTGGGTTGTTTCTGTCTTCTGATATTTTCTGTAGTATTGCAATTAATATCTTTAAGCATACAATCAATGATTTCTTTACTAGGTATTTTGACCAACGTGACTTAGCTGATGAGCCATCTTGATGTTGCTGATCTCTCAGGGATAGAAGATACTTGTGATGAAGGCAGACTGTCTGAGGAAATACAATGCCAATGAAGTGCAGGTTGCATCACATTTTCAACATTATGTAAGAGGTCTTCATCTTAATCTGTGCAACTGAAGCTGATATGTAGGATGTAGAGTGTATGGATTTGAACATCTGAAGTATCTTTGGATAATCCCACTAATTTCTAGTGAACAGTTTTCTATTACCATGTGTAAAACTGTATGCTGAAACTTTACAAATGTCCTTGATACTCCTTCATTATTTACAGATGTACACATAAAATTTTATTGAAAGTATATTTTGGTTACTAAAATTTTGGTTGACTCTTGTAAAAAACAAGAAAATGGAAAAAGGGTTTTAGAATTATAAGTCTAGATTAAATGGCAAATGTGTTCTTAGCAGCAAAATTAATCAAACATTTTCCATTTAAGCTCAGTATTTTTATTTAAATGCTTTATACAAAACTTTTAAAAAAACATTTTTTTATTGATTTCAGAGATAGATAGAAACATCAATAATGAGAGAGAATCATTTATTAGCTGCCTCCAGCAAGCCCCAGCCAGGCTTGTGCCCTGATGAGAATTGCACCGTGACCCTGATTCATAGGTTGAGCTCAACCCAAACCATGCTTCACAAAACTTTTCCCTTATTTTTAATAGTTCCCTAATAGGCTGCATTAATTTTTCTGCCAAATCTTCTGTTTGTATGTAATTTATCAGGTAGAAATGTTTCCTACTTTAAGTAATAGGAGATCCTAGTAGCAGTGGTTTCTCAACCACTGCTGGGTGCCTAGGGATTTATTTTTTGTCTTTTATGTCAGAGGAGCAAAGAATTATAAGAAACCCTTAACTTACATATCATTTGCTAGAGTTTTATTTTATGATTATAAAGAAAGATTGAAATAGAAATTTTTTAGCAGAGCACACATTGCCATTCCTATAAAAGATGGAGTTATGTTAGAAAAGAGGGGATAGTGGCTATTGGATTAGGCAGCCAGCCCTGTACTATAAAGAGCTTAGTTTTCCAACCTCTACCACAACCAGCTGTTATGGCTTCACATTTTTTGTCGTTTTGATGCTGGGTGCCTAGGGGTTGATTTTATTTAATTTGTTTATTATTGTTTTAATTTACATTTCTTCCATAACTAGTGGTTGAACATGTAGTCATGCACACTACTCACACAGAATGAAATTCCTGAGGACAGTATAGCATACAAAAGAAGGCAATTTTGCATGTGCTAAAGATAAATGGTATAAAAATTTATTTTAATATAGTTACACCTTTATTTTCTAGCAAGCTGGAGGATTCCCAAATAGGTAAATGAGAACCCATTTTTATAATGACTCAATTTAGCATAAGGATTTTTTTTCAGAAATGTAAGGACAAATAAAAATAATGGATATTTTAAGCCATTAATCACAATTAAAAGTATCTTCCAATTTTAATGGAAAATTGAAGAAAGCTCCTTCACCTCCTTCACTATTAACAAAGGTATAAAACCTTAAGTTTGTTGAGAAATTGTACATTTTAAAGATATAATTTAGAAGTAGTTATTTTTATTTATTTATTTATTTTGGTCAGAAGGATATTATACATTTACTAAATTGGGATAGTACTTTTATTAAAATCTTATTCATTTCTATTTTAAAATAAGATTATTTCATCTGTGTCTCTTAGATAAGCCAATTAGAAGCTGACATAATAAAATTGATTCAAATTAATAACTCTATGAGACAGAAAGAAAAATGTTTATAAACCCTAGCCAGGTAGCTCAGTTGGCTAGAGCGTCATCTTGTATGCCAAGGTTGTAGGTTCAATCTCCGGTAGGGGGACATACAAGAATCAACCAATTGCCCTAACCAGTTTTGCTCAGTGGATAGAGTGTCGGCCTGAGGACTAAAGGATCCTAAATTCAATTCTGGTCAAGGACATCTACCTTGGTTGCAGGCACATCCCCAGTAGGGGTTCTGCAGGAGGCAGCTGATCAAGGTTTCTCTCTCATTGATGTTTCTAACTCTCTATCCTTCTCCCTTCCTCTCTGTAAAAAAAAAAAAAATCAATAAAATATATATTTTTTTAAAAATCAACCAATGAATGCATGAATGGGTGGAACAACATATCCATGTTTCTCTTTCTCTTACTCACTATAAATCAAATATCTTTTTAAAAATTAAATCAAATTTTTAAAAATTGTAGATGTCAATCTGATCGGTTTATATCACAATTATTACCAATTGTGAGACAAGCATAGTACACATATTACCAATTCCCATCAAATTTCTAAAACAAATGTTTCCCAAATTGCCCTGGAATGTTGACTTACTTGGGCTGGTCATATTTCTGGGAAAAAATGGTTCTGCGATCAAATACTAGGTTAAAGTTCTTTTGTTCCCTACACCTGTAAACATGCCATTAATATGAGTTAAAAATCTACAAAAGATGATGGATTTCCAAAATGTAACTATATATAAAAAAGGCTAATATGCTAAATATCCTTCTCTGTTCAGGTAATGACATTATGTAGCAATGCCCAGATTCCTCTCCCCTAACAACAACTAGCCTCTTTGTAGTTTGTTCAGCCCAGAAAGATGACTTGCTTTATAGCCAGGTGGAAACACTTTACACTGTAACCAAATGTCTGTGAAGCATTTTCCCATGCCTCATCTCATTTATTCCTCACAAAAGTCCTGGACTAGGTAGATAGGAGTCTTGGTGGAATCCTATTCTCTTCTCATTAGCCAGAAAATGGAGATTTAGGAAGTTTAGAAACTTGACCCAGCTGAAAAGAAGAAATGTTGGACCTTGAAAATGACCAGGTTTTCTCACTGCACAGAATATAGTCAAACACTGCTACAGTTAGATATTTTACCCTTTGTTCTCCCTGCATGATCTACAATAATAATCTGCTTCATGTTGATATTTACTCCTGTGTTGTCAGTTACTTGAAAAAGAAGTTGGGGCCATTACCCAGTCACGGGAGACTCAGGGGCCGTGGAGGGCGGGGCCGACTGGAAGGCAAGACGGTCCCTTAAGCCCTGAGACTCCACCCTCCCAAGCTCAGCAGAGGCTTCTGCGGCTGAATCCAGCACAGAAGTTTCCCCAGCACAGTGAAAATGCCGAGACAAGGGAAGGGATTACAAGCAAAAGAAATGGAGGAAAAAAAACGACTGGATATAGAGTTCAAAACCACGCTTATAAGGTTTTGCAAGAATATGCTAGAAAAGATGGATAAATTTAGTGAGACCCAAGAGAAGATAATAAATACACTGACTGAAATGAAAACTATTATGCAGAGTACTAACAGCAGACTAGAGAAAGGCAAGGATCAAGTCAAAAATTTGAAATATAAAGAAGCAGAAAATATTCAACTGGAAAAGCAAGAAGAGAAAAGAATCCAAAAATGTGAAGATAATGTAAGGAGCCTCTGGGACAGCTTCAAGCGTACCAACATCAGAATTGTGGGGGTGCCAGAAGAAGAGAGAGAGCAAGATACTGAAAACCTGTTTAAAGAAATAATGACTGAAAACTTCCCACATCTGGTAAAAGAAATAGACTTACAAGTCCAGGAAGCACACAGAACCCCAAATAAAAGGAACCCAAAGAGGACTACACCAAGACACATCATAATTAAAATGCCAAGAGAAAGAGAGAATATTAAAAGCAGCAAGAGAAAAACAGTTTATTACCTACAAGGGAGCACCCATACGACTGTCAGCTGATTTCTCAACAGAAACGATGCAGGCCAGACAGGTGTTGCAAGAAATATTCAACGTGATGAACAACAAGAACCTACAACCAAGAATAATCTATCCAGCAAAGCTATCATTCAGAATTGAAGGGCAGATAAAGACCTTCACAGAGAAGAAAAAGCTAAAGGAGTTCATCAACTCCAAACCAGTATTATATGAAATGCTGAAAGGTACTCTTTTAGAAGAGGAAGAAGAAAAAGGTAAAAGACAAAAAATTATGAACAACAAATACACATCTGTCAACAAGTGAATCTAAAAATTAAGTGAATTAAAAATCTGATCAACAGAATAAACTGGTGAATATAATAGAATCAGGAACACAGAAAGGGAGTAGACTGATAATTCTCAGGAGGACAAAAATCATAAAGCATCAAACAGACTGTGAAATTATAGCAGAAAGATTAAAGTTAGGTGAGGTAAATAAGTGATCAATCAAAGGACTTGTATGCATGCTTATAAACATAACCAATGATCACAGACACTGGGGGGTCGGGGTACGCCTGGGAGGGAGGGGGGGCAATGGGGAGATATGTATAAAAAATTAATAAAAATTAATAAAAAAAATTCTTAAAAAATAAAATAAAATAAAAAATACATAAAAAAAAAGAAGTTGGGGTACTTCACTGGGCTGGAAAAAGTTTAGCTAAATCAGAAAGCAGATCTAAGCAGGTTTGTTCTATTAAATTTTCATGCTTGGGGCGGGGGGGGGGTGTCCTTCAGCCCAGCCTGCTCCCTCTCCAATCTGGAACCCCTTGAGGGATGTCCGACTGCCTATTTAGGCCTTTATCCTACGGGCAGTCAGACATCCCTCTCACAGTCCAGGACTACTGGCTTCCAACTGCTCACCTGCCTGCCTTCCTGATTGTCCCTAACCACCTGCCTGCCTGATCACCCCCTAATCACTCCCCTGCCAGCCTGATGCCTAACTGCTCCACTGCCAGCATGTTTGCCCCTAACTGTCCTCCCCTGCAGGCCTGATCACCCCCAATGGCCCTCCCCTGCAGGCCTGGGTCCCCCCTCCCAACTGCCCTTCCCTGAAGACCTGGTCACTCCCAACTTCCCTCCTCTGCCAGCCTGGTCACTCCTAACTGCCCTCCCCTGCAGGCTTGATCATACCCAACTGCCCTCTCTTGTAGGCCTGGTCCCTCCCAACTGCCCTCCCTTGCAGGCCTGGTCCCTGCCATCTGCCCTCCCCTGCTGGCCATCTTGTATCCACATTGGAGCAGTCATCTTTTGTGTTGGAGTGATTGCCAATCTGAATATTACTCTTTTATTAGATAGGATAAAGGCTTGGTGCACGAGTGGGGGCCAGCTGATTTGCCCTGAAAGATGTCCTGGATCATGGTGGGTGTTCCCTTAGGGTGTGGGGTGGCTTGGGCGAGGGGCCTGTGGTGGTTTGCAGGCTGACCATGCCCCCAGCAACCCAAGTAGGACCCTGGTATCTGGAATTTATTTATTTTCTACAATTGCAACTTTATAGCCTTGAGCGGAGACAAGCCTTCTGTTCACACAGCCATTGAAACTGTTGCCTTAAGCGGAGGCCTAGGCTTGCCAGGGTTTGCAGAAATCTTGGCTTCCTCCATTGCCAGGGGCAACCCAAGCCTCCCTCCTGCTCGCTCTGTGGCCATAGCCATCTTGGTTGGGTTAATTTGCATACTCATTCTGATTGGCTTGTGGGTGTGGCTTGTAGGTGTAGCAGAGGTATGGTCAATTTGCATATTACTCCTTATTAGAATAAAAGGCTAAGTTGACTCGCATACACAATACATATAAAACTCACACTGGCACCAACTGCACACATTTCAGTCTGTCATTGTCAATCTGAATTTAGTTGACACTTCTGTTATAAAGGGCAAATGTATTAAAATATTTCTTCTAATTTCTTTTCAGTGTGCATGAATTCGTGCAGAGGGCCACTAGTTTGATAGTTTGAAAAAGTTGTAGTTTCTATTTAGTGTCTTAACTTTTGTGACCCCAATAACTGTGCCAATCCCAGTCTGATGCCTGACTTGAATTCCCATCCTACAGCAGTAACTTATCAGATTTGGAAACAATTCACCAGTTAAACCTGGCTGTCCATTTCTGCTTTCCCTTATTCATGACATGTTGCTCTCTACTATGGAGTGAATATTTGTATGCCCAAAAATACACATGTTCAAATCCTAACCCCCAAGGTAATAGTGTAAGGCAGGACCTTTGGGAAGTGATTATTAGACCATGCAAAGCCCTCTTGAATGGAATCAGTGCTCTTATAAGAGATCCCAGAAAGTAATAAGCTAGTCTCCTTCACACCAAGTGAGAATACAATTAAAAGATACCCTTTGTGAACTAGGAAGCAGACCCTCACCACACTGAGTAAATAAGGGAATAAAGATAAAGAAGACCTTGGCTGGGTAACTCATTTGATTAGAGTGTTGTCCTGAAATGCCATGGTTGTGGGTTTGATCCTGGGGTAGGGCACAAACAAAAATCAACCAATGAGTGCATAAATAAGTGGAATAGCAAATAGATGTTTCTCTCTCTCTCTAAAAATCAATAAAAAAAAGACAAAACAAAACTTCCATATGCCAATCTGGAGTGGTCTGCCTTAAAAAATCTATAATAATAAAAGTGTAATATGCTAATTAGACCGGACCTTCTTCCAGGGCTGCTGCTGCAAAGGCTGGGGCGATGACTGGGGCTATCATGCTGGCCCTTGGTGCCCCTTGCACAAATTTTGTGCTTTGGGCCTCTAGTGTGTGTGTGTGTGCGCGCGCACGCGTGTGTGCGCGTGCATGTGCATATTTAAAGGATAGAAACTTCACCAGCACTTCTATGCAGGGAGAGAAAAATTGAAAGTTGAAACTCACAGGAATAAATATAAAAATTTCTACCTAAAATACCTAATATTCTTTGACCCTGGAATCACTGAATTCACGTTTAAATTAATCTATGTTTCACTTTTATTACATTCATGGATATCTCCATTCCCTCCATGACTGAATTCTATTAAAGTAAAATTATTTTTCTGAGTAAATTTAGGCAGCCTGATATGACATATTTCACACACATCTACATTATAATAATAAAAGGGTAATATGCTAATTAGACTGGATGTCATTCTGGACATCCTTCTTGACAAAGCCAGGGCCAGAGGGAAGCCAGCCAGAGTGTGCCTGTGGGGGGCCGGAAGGAAGCAGTCCAGGTCCTGGGTACCTGCTGGTGACCTGAGAAGGTAAGCAGCCTGGGTCCCAGGTGCAGGAAGGAAGCCGCTGCCAGCAGCTGGGAGAAGGCCTACTCTTACACAAATTTTCGTGCATCCGGCCTCAAGTATATAATGAAATCCTTATATAGGCCTCTATTATATAATGAAATATTTATACCGGCATAAAAGTCCTTAATAAAAATAAATTATAAGCAATAAAATAAAGTCTTTAGTATGTTATTTGCTTTTTTTAATAACTAAAGTTCATAAAGCAATCAAAATTTGCTCATTCTTACACAAATCATTCTGGCTCTTTTTTTATGCTAATTTATCAAACCCTGAGTTTTGCTTTAACATCTGGGGTTAAACATAAATTCCCTAAGAAAGTAGAAATGTTAAAATAAGGATCCTACATCTTGGTGTTTGTTTATTTCAAATTAGAATTTTTTTATTCTGAATATTTTCAATAAAGTATATGTTATGGTAGAATGTCTCTTTATCTGCTTTAACTTGACCTATGTTAAACTGATAAAATACAACCTTAGTCCTGCTTAAGAGTATATATTTCATTATATAAGTTAGCAAATAGCTTATAACAACACAAATGTCCAACAATTTTAATTAAATCATTGCTACTTGAAACAATACTTTATACATGAATAATTTAACTCTTTACACTGTTGAAGCACTGCATTTCAGTATGTCCTATGACTTCTGTATCATCACCTGAAATTTACCTACAAAGGAAAATATGAAAAATCATTTTCATTTTTAGGAACAAGGAAAACAAGTCTAAATATCAGTTTTCTGCTCTATTTAGAAAGTAGTTTTAATAAAAAAAACTTGTTATGACAAACTTTTCACATTTTTTGTTAAAGGAAACACACTGAAGCTCAAGTCAATTTTATTCTTGGTTGGTATATCTTGGTGAAAAGATCTTTCCAAATGAGTTTAGCGATAAAAGACCGGTTGGCTTTATCTAGTTTTACATAATAAATATAGTCCAGAAAACTTTAAAAATGTTTTTTTTTTCAAAGCTACAGGGAAATTTACTATCTAAAAGAATACAACAAAAAATTTTCCTTTAAAAGTTAAGAATCACCCTGGCCTCTGTGGGTCAGTTGGTTGAACGTCGTCCTCTTCCCAGGGAACAAGAGGTTCCCACTTCCATGTCCAGTCAGGGCAGCTTGACCATCAGTAGGGGGCGGGCAGGAGGCAATTGATGTTTCTCTCTCCACCTTTCCTCTTTCTCAAATCAATAAAAACTTTTTTTTTTTCCTTAAAAAGTTAAGAATCATTCCTTAAGTTGTCTTGTAAATTTGGATTTCTTTAGCACATTTTCTTAAATCAATACCCATTCCAAATTCAAAAATCACTGTATTTAAATGTAAGTATGCTACATATTACTACATTAAATGTTAAAATTGGCCAAAGTGAAATAAATGGTTTTAACATTTTAAATTTCCTGAGTTAACAAAAACAAAGAAAACACCAGACCTAAAAAATAGTAACTAAAAACATTTGTAAAAAATGTAAATTCAACTTACAGGCAGGCATTGAAGACACCTCAGCTGTTACAATACTTTTAATCCCCAAGTTTGATAAGCCACCTCTAATTAAGCCACATGTAAATGCTAAAAACTAAAAGGAAAAAAATGTGAAGAACATATTAAGGATTTACTAAGACAGAAAAGTCTATAGGTAAGTATGGCATTTAAGTCTTATTGATATTTTAATCACTTTAAAGGAATCCTTAAAACTTGTCATCTTTCTTTAATACATATGTCTACTTATATATTGATTCCTACATGAGATTGAAAAACAAAAACTACACAAAATCCAGAAACAGATATGCTTAACACAAAGCATGTATTCTTAGAAACATTGTTAACTATGTTTAAAATGATTTTTAACCTAAAGGAGATTATAAATATAAACTCTGGGGAGGTCAATGATTTTACACAGCTAATAAGAGTTATAGCTTGAGTACCTTTTCTGACATATCTATGCTATATTCAAAAATTTATCATTAACCTACATTTCATTGGCATTTAATTATAGTGTTTCTTTAATTGTTCATCATAAGCCTACTTAGCTACAATTTAAGTTATTTTAATATGAACATCTGACTTCTATTTCATAGAAAAGTGTTTAAAAAAAAGAAATATGGTAAAACCTATTTTCAATTCAAAAGTCTATTGTATTTGGCACTGTACTTTCCCCTATGATTCTACTCTTTACATAGTAAAACAAAACAAAAAAAAACAAAAAACTTTTTATTCCATTAAATACCTTAGATGCATGTTCTAAGTACTGTTTTCCTGCAGACATCTGAGTAAGCAGACGGAATTTGTTGTCCTGAAGTACATAGATGCCCTGTTCCAAAAACAGACAATACATTCAAAGTCAATGTAATCTGCAATCCTTAAAAATTACCTTTTCTTCAAAACAGTAAGAGCTTTCTAAGTTATTAAAAGTCCTTTCTATTGGCCAACTTTTTTTTAATTTACTGATTGTTTTGAGAGAGAGAGAGGAAAAAACATCAATTTGTTATTCTACTTATTTATGCACTAACTGGTTGATTTTTTTATATGTGCCCTGACTGGGGATCAAACCTGCAACCTTGTGTACAGGGATGACGCTCTACCTAACTGAACTGCCCAACCAGGGCCTCAATTTCTCTTTAAGTGAAGGAGTTTCACAATGTTCAAGCTCAAGATTTGTTCAGTATTATATAACTATATTTATTGAATGCTTTTAGATACTGAAAATACAAAGTTGCAGAAGACATAGTCTCTATCCTTAACTTACAGTCTAGTGCAAAAGAATTACCAATATTATCCAGGTGAAATAAGCAGTTATATATTATTAACTCATAAGTATAAAACCAATAACCAGTAACTTCTTCCCGTTAGTATTTTAAGTACTTCTAAAGTCAGATTGGTACTGTTATATGAAAAAATAAATTCTGGGAGAAACAAAGATGGTGGCATAGTTGCTAACTCTCACAACCACATCAAAACCACAACTAGCCAAGACCGGTTTGGCTCAGTGGATAGAGCATCGGCTTGCGGACTGAAAGGTCCCAGGTTCGATTCCGGTTGGGGGCATGTGCCTTGCTTGCGGGCAGATCTCCACTGTGGGGCGTGCAGGAGGCGGCTGATCGATGTCTCTCTCTCATCGATGTTTCTGACTTTCTATCTCTCTCCCTTCCTCTCTATAAAAAATCAATAAAATATATTTAAAAAAGAAAAAAACACACACAACTAAATTGCAGGACAACTACCACCCTGACCCGTGGGGAAAGCTGGGTGAGAGGAATTTCAATAACTAGAGAGGTAAAAAAAGCTCATTAAGACTGGTAAGAGAGGACAAACAAAGATGGTGGCATAGGTGAACACCTAAACTGCTGCCTCACACAACAATTTCAAAACTACAACTAGAAGACAGAATGGACATGATCCAGAACCACAGGAAAGCTGGCTGAGTGGAAATTCTACAACTAGAGGGAAAGAGAGGGGCTCACAGAGACCCAGAGGAGCTGCAAAAAGCTGAGGTACGGAGATGCACGCATGGAGAGAGCTGGTGCCTAAGTGCCTGGCTGGCTTTCTCTGGCAGGAGGGAGACGGAGACTCCCAACTGCACTGAACCCATTATCCTATGGCACTGAACCCCAGATCCGGGCGAGACTCATATGGGGCGAGTTTGGACTGTGAAAAGGGAGAAGGGCCCGGAAATTTGGGGGAGCCGCAAAAGAGCAGAAGTCTGGTGGCACACACAGTACTGCGCACAGAAGACGGACTGCTGATTGTGTTGCTGGCTTTCACTAGTGGGCAGGAGACAGAGCCTCCCAAGTGCGCCACTTCTAACTCCACTAAACCCAGTTCAGGGTGAGACCCTGGGGACCCAGACTCATATGGTCCCGGAGCGCAGGGGAGCCGGAAAGGCAGTAATCTAGAAGCATTGCACGTGTGCACAGGAACTACTCTAGCGATTACTGAGAGACACGTGAAACCCAGGGGCCGTGTAGGGCAGGGCTGACTGGAAGGCAAGGTGGTCTGGTAAGCCCTGAGATTCCACCCCTCCCAAGCTCAACAGAGAGGCTTTTGCAGTTTTGCAAGTCAAGACTGAATCCAACACAGAAGTTCTCCAGGCATAGTGAAAATGACTGGATATAGAGTTCAAAACTATGCTTATAAGGTTTTTCAAGAATTTCCTAGAAAAGCCGAGACCGGTTTGGCTCAGTGGATAGAGCGTCGGCCTGCGAACTGAAAGGTCCAGGGTTTGATTCTGGTTGGGGGCATGTACCTTGCTTGCAGGCACATCTCCAGTGTGGGGTGTGCAGGAGGCGGCTGATCGATGTCTCTCTCTCATCAATGTTTCTGACTTTCTATCCCGCTCCATTCCTCTCTGTGAAAAATCAATAAAATATATTAAAAAAAAAAAAAGAATTTCCTAGAAAAGATGGATAAATTTAGTGACACCCAAGAGGAGATGAAAAAGGACCAACTAGAGATGGAAAAAGGACCAACTAGAAATTAAACATACACGTCTGAAATAAAAAATATTATACAGAGACTTAACAGCAGACTAGAGGAACATAAGAATCAAGTCAAAAATTTGAAATATAAAGAAGCAGAAAGCACTCAACTGGAAAAGCAAGAAGAAAAAAGAATCCAAAAATGTGAAAATAATGTAAGGAGCCTTGGACAACTTCAAGCGTACCAACATCAGAACTGTGGGGGTGCCAGAAGAAGAGAGTGAGCAAGATACTGAAAACCTATTTGAAGAAATAATGACTGAAAATTACCCCCATCTGGTCAAAGAAATAGACTTACAAGTCCAAGAGGTGCACAGAACCCCAAATAAAAGGAATGCAAAGAGGACTACACCAAGAGACATCATAATTAAAATACCAAGAGCAAAAGACAAAGAGAGAATATTAAAAGCAGCAAGAGAAAAACAGTTCATTACCTACAAGGGAGCACCCATACGACTGTCAGCTGATTTCTCAACAGAAACTATGCAGGCCAGAGGGGAGTGGCAAGAAATATTCAAAGTGATGAACAGCAAGAACCTACAACCAAGAATACTCTATCCAGGAAAGCTATCATTCAGAATTGAAGGGCAGATAAAGAGCTTCAGAGACAAGAAAAAGCTAAAGGAGTTCATCAACACCAAACCAGTATTATATGAAATACTGAAAGGTACTATTTAAGAAGAGGAAGAAGAAAAAGGTAAAAATAAAAAATTATGAACAACAAAGACATATCTATCAACAAGTGAATCTAAAAATCAAGTGAATTAAAAATCTAATGAACAGAATAAACTGGTGAATATAATAGAATCAGGGGCATAGAGAAGGAGTGGGCTGACAATTCTCAGGGGGAAAGGGGTGAGGAATACACGGGAAGAAACTGGACAAATATCATACACGTATGGATAAGGACAATTGGTGGGAGGTAAGGGCAGAAGGTGGGGTAGGAACTGGGTGAAAGGGAGCTATGGGGAGAAAAAAGAGGAACAATTGTAATAATCTGAACAATAAAGATTAAAATAAAAAAATAAAAATAGCCGAAACTGGTGTGGCTCAGTGGATAGAGCGTAGGCCTGGAGACTGAAAGGTCTCAGGTTCAATTCCGGTCATGTACCTTGGTTGCGGGCACATCCCCATTGTAGGGCGTGCAGGAGGCAGCTGATCGATGTCTCTCTCTCATCGATGTTTCTAACTCTCTATCCCTCTCCCTTCCTCTCTATAAAACATCAATAAAATATGTAAAAATAAATAAATAAATAAATATAAAACATCTTGTTCCCCCAACAACAAAAAAAACTTTTTGAATAGTATTCAGTAGCAGTATTATTTTAAAAGGCCAAGAGTGCAGAATAAGACAGCCTTTGATTCACCTCCACTTTGCAAGTCTTTTATACTAACTCTTTAATATGTCCTTTCAGTAAATTTTTTTCCAAGGTTTCAGTAGCAGAAATGAAAAATTCCAAATATGATACTTGTTAAGATTGTTTACCTGGCCAATTCTAATCAACAGAAATAGAGGGCCTAGTAGGCTTAATGCACTGATATGTTGTTTGCATAATGTAATTTGAAAATAGGAAAGTAAAAAACACATAGTTTAGTTCTTTCTTTGAAATTTCTAGATGTAGTGCAAAAGAGGACTTAATCGAGGGGCTGGGGTGTGAGGGCGGGGGGCAATGGAGGGATAAGGACACATGTAATACCTTAATCAATAAAGAAATTTAAAAATGAGGAATAAATATTTTAATACAAACTATGACAGCAACTAAATAATATAAGACTAAGAGCTAAATTTGCTCTATAAATTAACTTTAAAAATTACTCTAAAGACATAACTGTGATATATTTGTGGTTCTGCTTATTATCTAAGAAATAATAACTAAGAAACTAAATCTTAAAACTTTATCATTCTGACATTGCTACTTTTTAAAACTTAAAATAATTTATTTAAATTGGGGGAAAGAGCCCTGGCTGGTTTGGCTTAGTGGACAAAGTGTCGGCCTGTGGACTAGGAAGTCCCAGGTTCGATTCCAGTCAAGGGCATGTACCTTGGTTGTGGGCACATCCACAATAGGAGGTGTGCAGGAGGCAGCTGGTCAATGTTTCTAACTCTCTATCCCTCTCCCTTCCTCTCTGTAAAGTATCAATAAAATATTTTTTTTTAAAAGAAAGCATTCCTTGTAAAAAATAAATAAATTGGGGGAAAGAAACAGCTATCATAACTGATCATTGTCCCTTTGTCTTTATTCACTATATCCTACAAGAGAATATAACTTATTAATAACATATAAGAGAAACATTCCAAAGTTGAATAGAAATTATTTTAAATTTTAATAAGTAAATCACTAAAATAGGTTATTTATATTAAGTTAAAGGACTTACAAAATAGGCTTTTATTTATTAAAATACCTGATGATTTGTCCTGAGATTGTCGATTTGTTTCTTGAATACTGTAGTCCAGAAATCTTTACAAATGAACTTCATAATATCTAACTCATCCTTGAACCTCGCGGTATCTTTTGTAAACCTAAAAAGATCAATTAGAAGTAATACAGTATTTTTCCTCTAAAGAAAGTAGAGGGGCAAATTGTTAACTAATTTCCAAATGCCAGAACAGCACTGACTATTAACAGTAATAAAGTTATAAGCATCAAGCAAAGTAGATCCCATCTCAATAGATTCACATTCTTTAATACAATTATGGGGCTAAAATTGGTCTAACGGTAGAGTATAACAGTAAGTTGCAGTTTTAGGTACAATTCATCCTAGCACATCAAAAAAAAGCTGAGGATGATCACAATATTGTTACATAAAACGAAGTTCAACTATTCAGAGAGAAAGGAATACTAAAAATTGTTCTATAAGTTAGAAGATGACTGCATACATAAACATAGATTCTAAAGCATTTCCACCTCTATGCATTTAAACAAAATATATTTAGGTTAAAAAAAACCTATGGAGCCATACCTTGTTTCCCCGAAAGTAAGACATCCCCCCAAAATAAGAGCTACTTCTAGTTTTGCTTCTCACTGTAATATAAGGCATCTCCCCGAAAATAAGACCTCCCTGATAATAAGGCTTCCTCAGAATATAAGGCCCCCAAAGGTACTGTAAGGCATCTGTCTCCTGATTTAGAGAGACCTTGAACTGCCTGAACAGCTCCGGCTGCGCTGTAGCCAATCAGTGAGCTGGTTTGTGATGACAACTACTACCGTACCGTATACAGGTAATAAATTTCCTTTTTTGTTGTTCAACAATAAATGTGTACTGTATTCTTCTTCATGGAAAAATAAGACATCCTCTGAAAATAAGACTAAGTGAATCTTTGGGAGCAAAAATTAAATAAGACACTGTCTTATTTTCGAAGAAACAGGGTAGCTAGTTTGGCTCAGTGGATTTAGTGTCAGCCTGTGGACCAAAGGGTGCCAGGTTTGATTCTGGTCAAGGACACATGCCTGGGTTGCAGACTCAATCTGGGGATATGCAAGAGGCAGCTGATCAATGATTCTCTCTCATCATTGATGTTTCTATCACTCTCTTCCTCTTCCTTCTTTAATATCAATAAAAATAATATTTTTAAACAAACCTATGGAACAAAATTTTAGCTAGCTACTCAGTAC
>JAAGEH010002534.1:47818703-48009618 GCA_011751065.1 Lasiurus cinereus | reverse complement strand
TAACCTACCTGGAAGAAAATTTTCAAATCCAGACTGCTCACCTTTCTATCAATCCTTGTCCCACTCGAAACCCCATGTTTTCCAGCTTAGTAATACAGCGTCCATTTTCCTATTTGAAAAAATAATACCTTAGAATACTTTTAGAATGTTGGCATTAAAAATTGTTTTACAATGTTGGCTAAAAATGAATTATGTAAATATTTATACTTTCTTCATTGAAACATTACAAGAAAAAGTGAATTTTTTTAGTACTAATCATTTTCATAAGGCAACAAGATAAATAGGGAACTGTTGCTTATTATTACTTTTCAGAACTGTTGAAATCTCTTCATAATTATTCTCCCCTTATTTGTTTTTCCCCATTCAATAATTCATCTTCTCTCCTCATTAGTTATAAAACTTGGTATCAGGAGCATTTGAGATCTTGCTTGCCAGGAATTGTACTCAGTTTTGGCTCAAATAAACTCTTATAAAATTCTCTAAAAACAAAGTTTAGCTCAGTGGATAGAGCATAAGCCTGCAGACTGAGGGGTCGGTCCTAGGTTCGATTCTGGTCAAGGGCACATGCTGGGGTTGCTGGCTTGATCCTCAGTGGGGGTGTGCAGGAGGCAGCCAATCAATGATTCTTTCTCATCACTGATGTTTCTACCTGTCTTTTCCTCTCTCTTCCTCTCTGAAATCAATAAAAAGATATTTGAATAAATAAATAAATAAATAATAAAATTTGGTATCATCTTTGATTTTTTTCTGTCAGTCATTTACTTTATACAAAGTTATACTGTTCCTTGTTTCAAATTGTCTCTTAGAGTTATCCTTTCTAATTCTCAGTGTCTATATTGATGACCCCATCCAATGCCTGGAATAATGCATTTGCTTTCTTCTTCCTTTGACAATTTCACTGTGTTAAGGCTTTAAATACTAAATCTATGCTGAAGACTCCCCAAATCCTCTGAATGACCTACAAATACCTATACAATCCAGACCCATGAACCTCTTGAACCTCAACCTTCTACTTTTCTCCACTCACTCTTTTCTAGCTGCACTGGTCTCCTTTCTGTCCTTAAACATGCCAGCCATGCTCTTATATCAGGGCTCTTGCATAAGCAACTTTTCTTTCAGAGAGTCACAAAATCCAACCCCCTCATTTTAAGTCGTTGCTCACATGTCACTATCTCAAATGAGGCCCATTTAACCATTTCTTTAAAATTCCATTTCAGCAACTCTCTAGCTTAATGATTTTCAAAATGTGATTTTTTCAAGACTAGCAACACTGGCATCACATAGAAACCTATGAAGATGATCAATTCTGTAATTCCACCCCCAATTTACTGAAACAGAAACTGGATGTAGAATCAGTAATCTGTTTTAAGAAGCCCTCTAAAAGTGATTCTGATGCCCTCTCCCACTTCCCTGTTTAAGTTGTCTCCAAAGAACTTATTTCACCATTTCATGTACTATACATACATTTTACTATCTATACATTGCACTATATGTACATTTTTATATTCTGTGCCTCTCCATCCCCATCGTCTACAAAATACAGCTCCAAGAGAGCAGGACTTTTATATATTCTGAAGCCTGTATGTCTTCCACTAAGAAGTACACCATCAGCCTCATTTTTTGCTGAACTTTCAGTAATCATGTACTCCATTTAGGAGGTTATAACTACTAAATCTATATTCCTAGTATATACTTTATTGGACATAGCCATCTAGAAGTCCACAGGCCCCTCAAATAGGCATATCTAGCCTGCTCTTCTTCCAGAATTCCCTAACTTCATTAATGACACCACCATCCCTAGTTATTCCAACCAGAAAACTTCCATTTTCTTTACCTCTTTGCTCCAAACCTTTCTCCACACACTGCAATCCAGCCCTGTGGATTGAGCCTATCATTTACATGTTTTCCAAAATACAGCTCTCTCCATCTTTATTGCTTAAGTTAGCCCTTTCCATTTCTCTCCTGGTTTTCAGTCAGAACCTTCCAACTGACCTCCTCCTTGTCCCTACTTTTTTCTTCCTTTGATTTACTTTCCATATTTTTGTATAGACTTTCTAAAAAACAAATCATGTTATTTCTCTGTTGGATTTCTCAGAAGCCATGCCTTTCTTCAAAATAAATCCAAACAACTTAGCATGACTTATGTGCTTTTCCTTAAATGATCCCTGGCTAGCCCTGGGTAGTTCAGTTGATTATAATGTCCAGATACAGCGAAGATGTGGGCTTGATCTCCAGTCAGGGCACATACAAATATCAATCAATGAATGCATAAATAAGTGTAACAACAAATCAATGTTTTCCTTTCTCTCTTTCCCTCCTGCCCTCCCCCCCACCGAACTTTCTCACCCTAAAAAATCAATACAAATTTTAAAAAACTGATCCCTGGCTCTAGCCAATTTGGCTCAGTGAATAGAGCATCAGACTGTGGACCAAAAGGTCCTGGGTTCAATTCCAGTCAAGGGCACATAACTTGGTTGCAGGCTCCTCCTTGGTCAGGGCTCATGCAGGAGGCAACCAATCTATGTGTTTCTCTCAGACTAATGTTTCCATCCTTTCCCTTCTCTTCTATTCTTCCCAAAAATCAATGGGAAAATACCCTTGGGGAAGGATTAACAAAAACAAGACAAAACAAAACACACACCCAAACTGATCCCTGGCTAATTATCCAGAATCATTAACAGCCACATATCCACAAACATCCTTCTACCACTCTGAAATTTCTGCAGCATCTCCAGAGTTCCATGCTTTCTTTTGCTTCTTCTTCCTCCAGGCCTTTGTTAAAGTTGTTCCCTAAACTGCACATGCTTTAAATTTACCTCAAGTATAATATCTTCCCAGAAACATTCCCTGATACTCCTATTTTTCTAGAACACAATGTACATACTAGGTGTACCAGTTAATAATGGCAGATTCTGAAATCAAAGAAAACACGATAATTTTAAGAGAAACACCAAAAATGCTTTATTCAAAGTAATGTTCATCATTAGCTACATATTTCACCCATCTTTCAGGTAATTTGTGGATATTGTCCCAATAAAACTTTTCTTGTTTAAAAGCAAACCATTCAGAGACCCAATTTTCCACTTCTTTGTGACTTTTTTTTTAAATAAATCTTTATTGTTCAGATTATTACAATTGTTCCTCTTTTTTCCCCCCATAGCTCTCCTCCACCTGGCTCCCACCCCTCTCTCTATCTTTACTCCCCCGTCATTGCCCTCATCCATAGGTGTATTTTTGTCCAGTCTCTCTCCCCACCCCCTTCACCCCTTTCCCCCTGAGAATTGTTAATCCACTCACTTTCTATGTCCCTAATTCTATTATATTCACCAGTTTGTTCTGTTCATCAGATTTTTAATTGTTGTTTAATTTTTCACTTGTTGATAGCTATGTATTTGTTGTTCATAATTTTTATCTTTACCTTTTTCTTCTTCTTCCTCTAAAGAGTACTGAAGGCATTTCATATAATACTGGTTTGGTGTTGATGAACTCCTTTAGTTTTTTTCTTATCTGTGAAACTCTTTATCTGCCCTTCAATTCTGAATGATAGCTTTGCTGGGTAGAGTAATCTTGGTTGTAGGTTCTTGCTATACATCACTTTGAATATTTCTTGCCACTCCCCTCTGGCCTGCATAGTTTCTGTTGAGAAATCAGCTGTCAATCGCATGGGTGCTCCCCTGTAGGTAATTAACTGTTTTTCTCTTGCTGCTTTTAATATTCTCTCTTTCTCCTTTGCTCTTGGTATTTTAATTATGATGTGTCTTGTTGTGGTCCTCTTTGGATTACTTTTGTTTGGGGTTCTGTGCCCTTCCTGGACTTATAAGTCTATTTCTTTCACCAGGTAGGAGAAGTTTCCAGTCATTATTTCTTCAAATAGGTTTTCAGGATCTTGCTCTCTCTTCTTCTATCATCCCTATAATTTGGATGTTGGTATGTTTGAAGTTGTCCCAGAGGCTCCTTACACTATCTTCACATTTTTGGATTCTTTTTTTCTTTTTGTTTTCCAGTTTAGCGTTTTCTGATTCTTTGTATTTCAAATCTTTGACTTGATTCTTGCATTCCTCTAGTCTGCTGTTAGGTTTCTGTACCATATTTTTTATTTCAGTCAGTGCATGTTTAATTTCTAGTTGGTCCTTTTTCATCTCTTGGATCTTGCTAAATTTATCCATCTTTTCTAGGAAATTCTTGAAAAACCTTATAACGATGGTTTGGAACTCTATATCCAGTAATTTATTTTCCTCCATTTCTTTTGTTCGTGATCTGTTCCTTTGTCTCCACATTTTCACTGCTTCCCTGAGTTGGTAGAGTAGCTTTGTGTATTAGGTGTCCTATATGGCCCAATAGCTCCTCCTCCCCAGTTACCTGAGGTGGCCTCTCTTGGTGCAAACTTTTATGGACTATGTGTACAGCCTTGTTGTAGTTAAGCCTTAATTTTTCTTGGTATCACTGGGCTGGGGGGTAAGGGGGGAATTGACTTCCAATTGGCTGTGAGGATCAGATGTGTCTACACTGGGAAAACTTCTGTGCTGGAAACAGCCTTATGATACAAGACTTGCAACAGCCTCTATGTTCACCTTGGATGGGGCAGAGTCTCAGGGCTGAGCAGAAATCCTTGGCTTCCTGTCAGCCCTGCCTTATGAGGGTCCTGGGTCTCAGTGTCCCTCAGTAATCGCTGCAGCCTTCTCTGTGCACTCGAGCTTGCACGCTTCCAGACTTCTACCTGTCCGGCTCCCCTGAGGTTCCGTGCGCTCTGGGGACCCATATGTGTCTGGGTCCCCAGGTTCTCGCCCAAAACTGGGGTTCAGTGCAGTCAGAAGTGGATTTCAGCACAGAAACAAGCCCAATATGAACAGCTGATTTCTCAACAGAAAATATGCAGGTCAGATGGGAGTGGCAAGAAATATTCAACGTGATGAATAGCAAGAACCTACAACCAAGAATATCCAGCAAAGCTATCATTCAGAATTGAAGGGCAGATAAAGAGCTTCACAGATAAGAAAAAGCCAAAGGAGTTCATCAACTCCAAACTAGTATTATATGAAATGCTGAAAGGTACTCTTTTAGAAGAGGAAGAAGAAAAAGGTAAAGGACAAAAAATTATGAACAACAAATTCATATCTATCAACAAGTGAATCTGAAAATTAAGGGAATTGAAGATTTGATCAACAGAATAAACTGGTGAATATAATAGAATCAGGATCACAGAAAGGGAGTGGACTGATAATTCTCAGGGGGAAAGAGGTGAGGGGTGTACAGGGAGAGACTGGACAAAAATCATACACCTATGGATGAAGTCAACGGGAGGGAGGCAAGGGCAGAGAAAAGGGTGGGAGCCGGATGGAGGGGAGCTATGGAGGGGAAACAAGAGAAACAATTGTAATAATCTGAAGAATAAAGATTGAATTAAAAAATAAAAATAAATAAAATAAATAAATAAACATAATAATAAATAATAAAAAAAAGAAAAGCCCGGAGTGAGCAGAAGGAGATAATGAAGATTAGAGCAGAAATAAATGACATAGAGACCAAAATAAAAACTATGATACTGTACATAAAAACCCTAAAGACTCCATCAAAAAATTATTAGACTTAATAAATGAATTTGGCAAGGTAGCAGGATACTAAATTAATGCCAAGAAAGCTATGGTATTTCTAAGCACCAACAGTGAACTTACAGAAAGAGAGACTAAAAAAGCATTCCCATTTATCAAATTAAGATACCTAGGAATAAAAATTTAACTAAAGAAGGGAATGACCTATATGCAAAAAACTTCAGGACATTGAAAAAAACAGATAGGGGAAGATGTAAACAGATAGAAGAACATACCGTGTTCATGGATTGGTAGAATCAACATCATCAAAATTTCCATGCTACCAAAAGCAATCTATAGATTCAATGCAATACCTATTAAAATATCAACAGCATATTTCACAGACCTAGAACAAACTCACCAAAAATTCATCTGGAATAAAAAAAGACCCCGAATAGCTGCAGCAATCCTGAGAAAGAAGAACAAAGTAGGTGGGATCTCAATACCAGATATCAAGCTGTATTACAAAGCCACTGTTCTCAACAGTCTGGAACTGGCACAAAAACAGACATATAGATCAATGGAATAGAATAGAGGATCCAGAAATCAACCTAAACCACTATGCCCAATTAATATTTGACAAAGGAAGCATGAACATAAAATGGAGTCAAGACAGTCTCTTCCACAAATGGTGTTGGGAAAATTGAACAGATACAAGCAAAAAAAAAAAAAAAAAGAAAGTAGACAAATAACTTACACCATACACAAAAATAAACTCAAAATGGATACAGGACTCAATCCACAGGCAGCAAAATCTCCCAAATATGCCAAAGGAATTGTTTCGCTGATATTGCTCCTAGGGCAATGGAAAATAAAGGAAAAATAAACAAATGGGACTACATCAAAATAATAAGCTTTTGCACAGTAAAAGAAACCATCAACAAAACAATAAGAAAGAACACTACATGGGAGAACATATTTGCCAATGTTATCACTGATAAAGGTTTAATCTCCAACATTTGCAGGGAACATATACAATTCAACAAAAGGAAGATAAACAATCCAATCAAGAAATGGGCAACGGACCTAAATAGAAACTTTTCAAAGGAAGACAGAAGGAAGGCCAAGAGACATATGAAAACATGCTCAAAGTCACTAATTATCTGAATACAAATCAAAACGACAATGGGGTACCATCTCACACCTGTCAGAATGGCAATAATCAACAAATCAATAAATGACAAATTTTGGAGAGGATGGGAGAAAAAGAAGGCCTGGTACACTGCTGGTGGGAATGCAGATTGATGCAGCCACTGTGGAGAACACTATGGAGTTTCCTCAAAAAGCTGAAAATGTAACTCTCATTTGACCCAGTAATACCACTTCCAGGAATGTATCCCAATAAGCTAGAAACATCAATCAGAAAGGATATATGCACCCCCATATTCATAGCAGCACAATTTACCATACCTAAGATTTGGAAACTGCCTAAGTGCCAATCAGGAGATAAGTGGATTAAAAAACTGTGGTATGCCGAAACTGGTTTGGCTCAGTGGATAGAGCCTTAGCCTGCGGCCTGAAACGTCCCAGGTTCGATTCCGGTCAGGGCATGTACCTTGGTTTCAGGCACATCTCCAGTGTGGGGCGTGCAGGAGGCAGCTAACGGATGTCTCTCTCTCATCGATGTTTCTGACTTTCTATCCCTCTCCCCTCCTCTCTGTAAAAAATCAATAAAATATATATTTAAAAAAACTGTGGTACATCTACACAATGGAATACTATGCTGCACTAACAAAGCAGGAATTCTTACCATTTGGAACAACATGGATGGAACTGGAGAGCACTATGCTAAGTGAAATAAGCCAGTCAGAGAAAGATAAGTATCACATGATCTCATTCATTTGTGGAACATAATGAACAACATAAACTGGATGAACAAAAACAGTTCCAGAAACAGAGAAACATTAATCAGACCATCAAACCTCAGAGGGAAGGTAAGGGAGAGTGGGGGTAAAGGAGAGAGGTCAACCGAAGGACTTCTATGCATGCATATGGGACTAAACAATGGGGACAGACTACAGGGAGGTGAGGGCACGAGTTGGAGGGTATTGGGGGATTAAGGACACATATGTAACACCTTAATCAATAGAGAAATTAAAAAAATAAATCTTTATTGTTCAGATTATTACAATCGTTCCTCATTTTTCCCTCCATAGCTCTCCTCTACCCGGTTCCCACCTCACTCTCTGTCCTGCTCCCCACTGTCTTCACCTATAGGTGTACGATTTTTGTCCAGACTCTTCCCGCATTCCCCATACTCTTTTCCCCACAGAGAATCATCAGTCCACTCCCTTTCTATGCCCCTGATTCTATTATATTCACTAGATTATTCTGTTCATCAGATTTTTTATTCACTTGATTTTTAGATTCACTTGTTGATAGATATATATGTTGTTCATAATTTTTATTTTTACCTTTTTCTTCTTCCTCTTCTTAAAGAGTACCTTTCAGCATTGCATATAATACTGATTTGGTGTTGATGAACTCCTTTAGATTTTTCTTATCTGTGAAGCTCTTTATCTGCCCTTCAATTCTGAATGACAGCTTTGTTGGGTAGAGCACTCTTGGTTATAGATTCTTAGTATTCATTACTTTGAATATTTCTTGCCACTCTTGTTCCTTTTAATAGTCTTTGTCTTTTGCTCTTGGCATTTTAATTATGATGTGTCTTGGTGTGGTCCTCTTTGGATTATTTAGTTTGAGGTTCTCTGTGCTTCCTGGACATGTAAGTCTATTTCTTTCACCAGGTGTGGGAAGTTTTCTGTCATTATTTCTTCAATAGGTTTTCAGTATCTTGCTCTCTCTCTTCTTTTGGCATCCCCATATTTTAGATGTTGGTATGTTTGAAGTTGTCCCATAGGCTCCTTTCACTATCTTCATATTTTTAGATTATTTTTTCTTTTTGCTTTTCTGGTTGGGTGTTTTTTGCTTCTTTGTATTTCAAATCTTTGACTTGATTCTTGCGATCCTCTAGTGTGCTATTTGATCTCTGTATATTATTTTTTATTTCAGTCAGTGTATGTTTAATTCCTAGTTGGTCCTTTTTCATATCCTCAAGGGTCTCCCTAAATTTATTGGCCTTTTTTAGAAAATTGGAGAAAAGCTTTGTAACTGTGGTTTTGAACTCTATATCCAGTTGTTTGCTTTCCTCCATTTCTCTCATTTGTCTCCACATTTTGGCTGCTTCCCTGACTTGACAGAGTGACTTTGTGTGCTAGGTGTCCTATAGGGCATAGTGGTTCAGCCTCCCCAGTTACCTGAGGTGGACACTCTTGGTGCACCCCTTTGTGGACTGTCTGCACAGTCTTATTGTAGTTAAGCCTTGATTGTTGTTGGTATCACTGAGAGGAAATGACCTCCATGCCAAGTGGCTCTGAGAATCTGTTTCTGGAGAACTTTTGTGCTGGAGACACTCTTATGAGACAAAAGCCTCAGTGCTCAGCTTGGATGGGGCGGAGTCTCAGGGTGGAGCAGACAGCAATGGCTTTCTATCAACCCTGCCCTAAAAGGCCATCCGGGTCTCAGTGTCTTGCAGAATCATTGCAAGCACTTCTGAGAGAAAGCCGCCCTCGAGTTTCACCCACTGCCAGACAGTCCAGTTTCTCCCCAAATAAGTCTGGGTCCTCAGTGTGTCGCCCAGAACTGGAGTTCAGAGCAGTTGGGAGCTTTTGTCTCCCTCCCAATTGAGAACGCCAGCCACATACTCAGTTGCCAGCCTTTTCCGAGCACACCTCCGTGCCTCTGCCTTTCTCAGCTCCTCTGAGTCTCAGTGTGTTTTTCTCTTTCCTTCTAGTTGTAAAATTTCCACTCAGTCAATCTTCCTGTGGTCCTAGATAATGTCTGTTTTGTCTTTTAGTTGTAGTTTGAAATTGTTGTGTGAGGCAGCAGTGTAGGTGTTTACTTACCTATGCTGCCATCTTGGTTTCTCCAAAATAAATCCACTTTTCATCGCCAATCACAATTCGATGAAAAAAAGGTTTTCTTACATGCCATTGAAGCAACATTTTACTGATGACTTTTTGGTTTTCCATTTGTCTTTTGTTCAGTTGATGTGGCACCCATTTTCCTTCCTTTAAAATCTTTCCCATTGCTTGTAAATAATTGGAAATTGTTTGCTGAGCAACATTTAATCTATCTCCAAGTTGTTTTTGAGTTGTCTGACACACATCTTCATCCAATAATACTTGTAATTGTTGGCCTTCAAACTTTTTTGCTTGACCTGGATGTCTTTGACATCAAAATCACCACTTTTAAAGCATTTAAACCAGGCATTCACAAGTATCTTGAGATGGAGCATGTTTACCATAAGCTTCCTGAAGTATACAATAACTTCATCTTCAAAATAATAAATTAAAACCATCCGCAAATTCTCTTTTTTGGGGCACAAAATTTGACATTTTTAAGCATAAAAATATCTATGATGTTAACACCTTCAGCAAATTTGACATATGAAAATTTTGAAGCTTGCTATCAATGCAACAAAATAGTATACATATCAAATCGCATATATATAAACATATGTGTAACTCCATCTATTGAAAAAAAATCCGTATTCTTAACTGATACACCTAGTACATTTATTGTACTTATCACTATCCTTGGTTTTTCTGTTATTTTCCACACTTATTTCCAAACATGCTCAGGTGGAATAAATACTTATAAGTGATGATGGCCTTTGTAGAACAATCTACTCTTTGTAGAATCATCCAGGAACATATTGGTTAGCAGGAAATACACATATATGTAGGCATTCTCAAGGACTAACTATGATCACAGGAACTTTTAAAATAAGCCCTAGTAATTACCTTTTGATTTTACTACTTCTTCATTCCCTTTGGCATCTGTGAGTGGTTACTAGTAGGCACCAAATTTTAAGAAAATTAAACTTGAAAATATTACCCATTAACTTTTCTAAAAAATCTCCATAAATTAGTAAATACTCAATTATTCAGTTTTTAGAGATTTGATTCCTCTTTAATATAGTTTGACAATCACTGATTAGGAGGGTGAGATAATTCGTTCTTTATTTCATTTCAAAACTTACGACTTTATGTCTAAAATGATATATAAAAACCATTTCTGGGTGACAGGACTATGTATCTTTCTTTTACATTTTTTTATTATGAAAAAATGTGAAGCACATTCAAAGTAGAGATGCCCTGTTACATCTTGATTCCAAGATAGATTCTAATCAACAAGATTGCCATGTAACTTTTAAAAATTTACTTTGTTTATATGTACTTTATACCCACTCCCCAACCATAAACAAATTGCAAAAGGAAAAATTATTTTTTTTTATTGATTTCAGAGAGGAAAGAAAAGCGAGAGAGAGAGAGAGAGAGAGAGAGAACCATCAATGATGAAAGAGAATCAATGATCGGCTGCCTCCTGCATGCTCCTTCCTGGGGATCAAACCTGCAACCCGAGCATGTGCCCTTGACCAGAAATGAACCCAGGACCCTTCAATCCGCAGGCCTACAGTGCTCTATCCACTGAGTCAAACCAGCTAGGACACATGTTTTAAAAATTCTTGTGGTTACCAGTTGAAAATCGCTGGCTTAAATTATCAGTCATGATTACAACAGCTCCGTTTTGTTCTTTTGGGGTAATACATTTGAAAAACGATGGTTTTCCTAGGCAAGAGCTGGCAGAGAGAAAGTAGAGAGAGAAAAATGAAGATAATTGGTTGCATGTTAAGGGCTAGGAATGGGGGAACAGGGATAGTATGATAAAGAGTAAAAGGGGTGTGCTACTAATTATTCTTTGGGGAAATGAAAGACTAGCTTTAAATAAACAGCAAACATTTACTCCTCAGCACTTAACACAAATGGTAAACATTAATAACCATTGGTTGTTGATGATGATAAAGTAAAAAACTTTTAACTTGGAAAAAATCTCTATTACAGATGGATCTGATAGCAATAGAATTTGTTTCTTTTCTACTACTCTTCTTGAAGTCTTCCTAATGATATCTCCCTAATGGCATCTGCCACAGGTTGAATGTCTATGTCCCCCCAAAATTCATACATTGATGGTATTAGGAGGTGGGACCCTTGGGAGGTAAGCCCTTAAAAATGAGAGCTAGCCAAAAGACATCTATTTATGAACCAGGAGCAGGCTTTCAGCAGACATGGATTCTGCTGGGACCTTGATCTTGAACTTCCCAGCCTCCAGAACTGTGAGAAATAAATATATCTGTTGTTTTAAGCCACTCAGTCTGCAGCTTTTTTTTTTTTTTTTTTTTTTTGCAGCCGGAATGTACTAAGACTAAGACACTATCCTTCTTGCAGTTTACAATCTGGCAGTTCCTCTTCCAGGATATCCTACAAGCATATCAAAATTTCAACCTGCCCCAAAATAATTCATTATCTTCATCTCTTTCTTCTCCTTTATTCGTCTCCATCCAACCAGACTACTCACTCTAAATTTTCAACTCTCACTCCAATACCTAACCAAGTACTAGAGATTCCACCTCCTATTTTTCAAATTTGTTCGCTCCTCTTCTCTCTATCCCTGTTTTAATTCAGATTTTTGTCATCTTCTGCCTGAGGGCCTGCAATACATGATCATCTCACTACAAGGATCTTCCCACTCCAGCCAGCCCCTTTGTAACACACCAATGGGCCATGTCATTTCCCTTTTTAAAAACCTTTTAAATCTTCCACTAAGATGGTTCAAATTCTTTAATCATACAAGGGGTCTTTCTAGTTTTAGCTCTCAACACATTTAACTATCCCTATCCAATGTAGTCACAATGAAATACGTAAGCATATTTAAATACTTCAAACTCATTCATATCTCTATGCCTTTCCCTTTGCTTAGGATGCTTTTCCTACCCCCACTTTCCACCCCTCTTTATAAATAGCATTATGACTTGAGCATGACTTTGGAATATCTCATTTATAAAGAAATATCCATCATTCTATACCTAATTATCACCCAAAACCTTAATTATTCGTTGAACCCCCTATTCCCCAACCACTGTGAGGCAGGAATTTTATCTTATTCATGTAGCACAGTGTCAGGCCCACAATCTGTACTAAAAGTTTTCTGAATGGATCAATGAGTGAATGAAGGCTCCCACATATTAAAAGTAACCTCTACAAGGATGGGGCCGCTGTTTCCTTCATTATTATATCCCCAACACCTAGAAAAACAGCTCTAACACAACGGGCATTAAAGTAGTTTTTAATTAATTAATTTGTTTCCTAATTATAGTAACGCCTGCAAACTTTGCTTTGATCTCAAACCTCATTAGGTTTCTGTCTTGGGGTTGCGGGAATAGTAGGTCCTGAGGCTAGGGGTAAGGCGGGAGGGGCTAGATTCTCTGGCTGGGACAGCCTGCGCAGGGGACCGCTGGGAAGTGTTGGAAATGGCAGAATCATTAAGTAGTGCTGCCAAAATCGGCTGTGCAGTTAACCCTGCCCTCAAGCATGTAGAGACAACACTAAAAGAAAGGAAATCTGCGGCCTGCAGGTCATAGGTATGGAAATAGACAAAAAGGTAACAAATAGAAGATGCTTTGAAAGAAAATCAGATGGAAGTTCCCAGTTTTAGGGCTTAGGAAACATGCAGGTCGCACCAGCTCGGGGACGCGGGTTGAAGGAAGGAATGGAGGGGGAAACTCACCACCTCCCCCTGCTCCGCGGACTTGTACACGCCTGACACCATCTCGTTATGGAGAAGCAAAAACAACGCCTCGTCCGCCATTTCCTGCTTATTCTTAAGCTCTGGTTTTCGGCTCGCTCCTGAGCGATTTGGGCCGCGCCGCCGCTCCCTAGCGCTGCAGCCCGCCCCTCGTTGCTAGGAGACCGAGGAATTTACACAGCCTCCCGAAGGCGGGTACTGGAGTGAACCCACCCCAGGCTGCCAAGCTTTCCGGCCCGACGAGAGAGTTTGACAGCAACAGGAACCAAACCGAACCCACAGAGACCCAGTCCGGACCCTGGGCTGGGGGCGAAAAAACAACTTCCGGTCCCCTCTACCCGGGCATCCAGTCAGCTCGGTGGTCACAGAGTTCCTCCCTTACGGTGAACTGCTGGTGCCCCCTTTGATATTGCAGGGGTCCAAGTGATACTGCTGGGCTGGCGCTGGGGAGGGACGGTATTAATATCAAAGAAACTGCCCCGGCCACCTCTGTGTTAATTTCCTGTGAGTTAGATGAACCGACAAGAATGTCTATAGGTTTCATCAAAAGCTTCCACTTCCTACCCTATGTTTAATGTGAAAAGTTGCAAGAACAGTGAATAAATCATAATTCTTCAGGCTAAACATTTTAGATATATTGAGAAATTATCCCAATCCATATAAGTTTAAACCGAGATAGAAAGAAGATTTAAAGCCATTCTGTACACCAGGAAGAGGCAAGGGAGTAAGCAAAGAACTAGATACTCAACCAGAATACACAAATTAATCAGAGAATTCAGTGAATAGAAAAAGCGCTAAGGACTTCAGAAATGCAACATTTGTTGTTGGATAGAGTTAATAATCTATGACAGATTAGAAACAATTAATGCAATGCAAATACCCATGTTAAATATATGTATCTCTTAAATTTAGCAAATCTGGCTTAAATGTATTGCTTAGCATGTGATTCGTTCTTTTCTTAATAATTGACAAAGCAGAATTTTTTCCAATTAATTCATTGCTTCTCCAAAGTTAACACATTGAGTTTTCTCAAATTCTTAACCTCTCAACTCCTCATATCCTTTCACAGGAATTTAAGATCATGTCCCAACCCTAACTGGTTTAGTTCAGTGGATAGAGCGTTGGCCTGAGGACTCAAGGGTCCCAGGTTCAATTCCTGTCAAAGGCATGTACTTTGGTTGTGGGCACATCCCCAGTAGGGGGTGGGCAGGAGGCAGCTGGTTGATGTTTCTAATTCTCTATCCCTCTCCCTTCCTCTCTGTAAAATATCAATAAGATATACAGTAGTACCTCGAGACACGAGTGCCCTAACATACGAGATTTTTGAGATACGAGCCGTGGAGCGAGCGATTTTTGCTTTGAAATACGAGCAACATTTGAGATAGGAGTAATCGCGCAGATAGGCCGGCTGCACACGACCCACCAGTTTACCGCGACTCGAGCGTCTCATAGTGTCTCATAGTTTCCCATGCCTCAAGGTTACTGAACGAATTAAACTCGTATCTCGAGGTACCACTGTATTTTAAAAATAAATAAAATATATATTTTTAAAAAAGATTATGTCCCATAACTGAAATTATGGTAGCTTTTTCTTTACATATCTCTTCTAATGCTTGGATCATTATTTGATCATCACATAAAAATAAGCATAAAATTTCACCTAAGTTTTTGAAAACACTAAATAGTGTAATTTTGAAGCCATAATCTTAATTTTTCCAGCACTAAAATTTCCCATGTGAAGTCAGGCCTTTATGTCCCAATTGCATTCTTTTTAAAAAAAAATTTTTTTTATTGATTTTTTACAGAGAGGGAGGGAGAGGGATAGAGAGTTAGAAACATCAATGGAGAGAAACATACATCAGCTGCCTCCTGCACAACCCCTACTGGGGATGGGCCACAACCAAGGTACATGTCCTTGACCAGAATCGAACCTAACACCCTTCAGTCCACAAGCCAACACTCTAGCCACTGAGCAAAAACAGTTGGGTCCCAATTGCATTCTTCCTTCATCACCACCACCAAGGAACAGGAGGAATCCAGGCTCACTCTTGAGCTTGAATAGTAAGCAATTGACCAACTTATTAAGGTTGATTTCTCAAACTACAATAACATGGGATTTAGAATATTTTGGAGAATGGAGGGAAAATACTTATTACCTATTACATAAATGTTGAACACAGCATTTCACTGATTCTCTCCCCATAAATCAGATTATGTTAAACCGGCCAGGATCCAAGTAATAGGTCCTTTGGAAACAGGAATAGATCCTGGTTTTGATTTAACTCTTATTTATTTATTTATTTATTTATTTATTTTAAACATATTTTTTATTGATTTTTTACAGAGAGGAAGGGAGAGAGATACAGAGTTAGAAACATTGATGAGAGAGAAACATCGATCAGCTGCCTCCTGCACATCCCCCACCGGGGATGTGTCCGCAACCAAGATACATGCCCTTGACTGGAATTGAACCCCGGACCCTTCAGTCTGCAGGCCGATGCTCTATCCACTGAGCCAAATCGGTTTCAGCTGACTTAACTCTTAAAGCATTTTCTTATGGAAACACTGTTCTATTTGGTGTTAGGATCTACTTCTGCAACATTCTTCTGGTTCATGTAATGCCTGTGACATGGGATTGCAATATGGGTCAGACACCAAGTATGCTCATAATCAGACTGAAACAATTATTCCTTAATCGTCATCCTTTTTACATAGCTTTACTTTTGCTTTTTTTCAATAGCACTTCTCCGTTTCTACTGTTGGGGTGGAAAATTTTTCCTTCTAGACCTTTTAAGTTTGTTGGCTGGTTTAATAATTAGGTTGATTTAAATAGATTAACAGGAGGAAATAAATGTAATTTCATGAATTTGAAAGCTCCATAAAAATATGAGACCCCAAAGACAGTTAGGCAATTTAGATTTATATGCTGTCCTGAGCTAAGAAATGGAATAGGGACCTGGGGCTTCAAATAGGAAGAGGACAACTCACAGGTAGAAGAGCAGATATTTGGTAATCAGATGATTGCCAAACTATGCAGGTAAGCCTTTGAGATAAAATATTATCTCTCAAAAAAATGTTTTCTCTCAGATTATGTACTATAATATTGTACACTTGAAACATAAAATCGTATTAACCAATGACACCAAATAAATTTAATTTTGAAAAAAGAAATAAAAGTTAACGCTGGTAATATCTCTTTTTGGTCCAGGCCCCCTAACTAAATTACTGTAGGTAGTTAGGGAGTGGTAAAAGTTTTGCTTAAGTCTGCTGGGTCTTAACTGCATTCAGCTCCAAATAATTTTATATGGCCAACTGGCACATGTTGGCTTGGCATCATAGTCTGCTCTCTTTCACTAACATACTACATAATTTACTGATGTTTGTCCTCTGTCTCCACACTCTTTCTGCCCGCAAGCTCCTTAAGGAAACAGATCTTTATTGTACACTAATGTATCCAACTTCTTGGAATACTCCCTGGCGCATAATAGGTGTTCATTGGATATTTGTTGAATGAATCAGTATATGAATGATCTTTGCTCCCTGAGAAGTTTATAAACTCCTGAAAAGCAGGAACCACACCTATCTTACTCTAGGATTTATCCTCAGAGCCTAGGTTGCTGCTTCTACATTGGAGGAACGTTTAAAGGTTGTGTGAATTAAAATGGTAGCTGGAGTTAAATACAGTTGACCTGCTAATGCTTGGTGCTAGGATGTTGCCTGGCTAACAGATGAAAATGAGAATCCAAAGGTTATTCATAACATTGCTTGTATGAGAATATGCATTCTGAGCTACTTACACACACACACACACACACACACACACACACGAGGCCTGGTGCACAAAATTCATGCACGGAGGGGGTGGGGATGTCCTTCAGCGCAGCCTGCTCCCTCTCCAATCTGGGACCCCTTGAGGAATGTCCCACTGCCTGCTTAGGCCCGATCCATGTAGGTAGGATCAGGCCTAAATGGACAACTGGACATCCCTCTCACAATCCAGGACTGCTGGCTTCCAATTGCTCACCTGCCTGCCTTCCTGATTGCCCCTAACTGCTTCTGCCTGCCAGTCTGATCACCCCCTAGCCACTCCTCTGCCAGCCTGATTGATGCCTAACTGCTCCCCTGCCAGCCTATTTGCCCCTAACTGCCCTCCCCTGCGGGCCTGCTCACCTCTAACTGCTCAGTCCTGGATCCCCTCCACCTGCCCTTCCCTGCAGACCTGGTCACCCCCAACTTCCCTCCTCTGCTGGCCTGGTCAACCCCAACTGCCCTCCCTTGCAGGCCTGGTCTCTCCCAACTGCCCACCCCCTTGCTGGCCATCTTGTGGTGGCCATCTTGTGTCCACATGGGGGCTGTCACTTGTGTGTTGGAGTGATGGTCAATCTTCATATTACTCTTTTATTAGATAGAATAGAGGCCTGCATGGGGGCCAGCTGGTTTGCCCTGAAGGGTGTCCCGGATCAGAGTTCGAGTTCCCTTGGGGTGTGGGGCAGCCTGGGCAAGGGGCCTGTGGTGGTTTGCAGACTGGCCACACCCCACTGGCGACCCAAGTGGAGGCCCTGGTATCTGGGATTTATTTATCTTCTACAATTGAAACTTTGTAGCCTGGAGCAGAACCACGCCTCTGCCATTGAAATTTTGTTGCCTTAAGCAAAGGCCTGGGCAGGCCAGGGTGTGCAGAAAGCTTGGCTTCCTCCTTTGCCAGGGGCAACCCAAGCTTCTCTCTGATCTCTGTGGCCATAGGCATCTTGGTTATATTAATTTGCATACTCACTCTGATTGGCTGGTGGGTGTGGCTGGTGAGTATAGCAGAGGTATGGTTAATTTGCATATTACTCTTTTATTATTTAAGAATAGGATTAGTATGTCTAATATGCTAAGACTTACTTGGTGCCTTTTTCTTCTAGTGCACAGGGTCTGAGCCAACTGATTGGAGGGCTGGCCAGACTAGGGACAGGTACAGTATCCCCAGACTCGGTTTCCTTAACAGGAAAAACAGGCATATAAAGCCATTGAGAGGCATAAAGCAAGTAAAGGGTTTCACACAATGTCTTAAAAGCAACTGTTAGCTATTACATTTACTAGTGACTTTTCCTATTTCTTCATTCTTTGTTTCCCTCCGCAAATTTTGTTTTCGGAAGAAGACTGCTTCCCCACTTTCTGGGCATGCGCATCAACAAAACAGCTGCACCCTTTCCTAATCATTGATGGGGGTGGGTGAAAAGACTCACCTCCCACCCACTTTGGTGGGATTAGGAGGCCAAACAACGTAAAGCTCGTCATATTACATTAAAAGGGCTGCAGACCTCCGCACTCCTCTTCTGGAGAGCAGTCCTACCAGCGCGCCTCGGAGGACCCAAGGGCTCACAATCCCGCCCCGCGACTGCGCCAAAAGCGAGCCCGGCCGCCTGCAGCTACTGGGGGGAGAAGAGGCCGGCTGGCCGACTTTTCATTGGCCCAGAGTCACAAAAGCAGGTAGAGTCTCCCCTTCCGTTTGCTGTTGGTTGAAGCCGAAAGCTACGTTCGCCGTCATTGGCTGAATCCAGCTGTCAGTCTTCCGCGTCTGGCGGCGCGACACAGCCCGGCGCGGCCTGAGGATCAGGCTCGAAGCCTGCTGCAGGGAGAAGATGGCGGTCGCAGTGAGAACTTTGCAGGAGCAGCTAGAAAAGGCCAAAGAGAGCCTAAAGAACGTGGATGAGAATATTCGCAAGCTCACCGGGCGGGATCCGAATGACGTGAGGTAAGGGCCCGGTGAGAAATGCGGGCTCCGAGAGGCAGCCATCATCCAGCCGAGGTGAATTGGGGGCAGGGAGGGCGGCCCGCTAGGAGAAGGCTGTTACATCGAGGCCTGTTCCCAGCACGGCAGTGGAACCCGGGCTTCGGTGAGTCTCCAGGGCTCCCGCCTTAGGACCCCGGGCTCAGGTGCGTGAGGTAGGAGCGCGCAGCGTGGGCGCGCCGGCGGCCTCCAGGCCTGTGGGGAGGAAAGCCGGGTCCGCCGCTTCCCGCCCTTGCTCTGCAGGCCCAGAGCTGCCGCACAAAGCCCCTCCCCCGCCGACCACCCGCCGGGCTCCCGGAGGCCCTGCGGCACCCGGTCGCCGCCTCGCTCCCAGGCTCCTGTCCACGTGCGAAGTTAGGAACTGATTCAAGTGTGTGCACGCGGTCAACATGATGTGTGTGGTGTTGCGCTTGAAAAAAACAAGGAAGTTAAATAGTGCTCCCTGCCCTTTTTCAGACATGCGAATTTGATGCGTCTTTTTAGAATTTTCGTGGTTTTTTTCTCATGATGAACCTCTCCCGTGAATGAAATACATTAGGAGTGGCCACATGTGATTTTTGCACTGACTTTTAAATGTCTCTTAGGCCCATCCAAGCCAGATTGCTGGCCCTTTCTGGTCCTGGTGGAGGTAGAGGACGTGGTAGTTTATTGCTGAGGTAAGATTTCTTTGGGACTTAATTCATATGCTAAGACCGGCGGGTGCTTTTTATACTAAACTAACCTATCTTTCTAAAGAAAATTCATGGTAGAACCAATGTTAGACGTGTCTGTGTAAAGCTGTTAACAACTGTAGTTTCCTCACAGTTGCCTTGTAATTTCATTTATAGGCAAAACGAGATTGAAGAACATATTAACTGTAACGGTTTTGTGGGTTTTTTAAAAATGCTATAAAAGTATCTTGGAGTGAGTGCTCATTTAAGGTTGTTTTGATTGGAAAGATACTTAAAAATTTCAGTTCTCTTGCTAAATGGAGGTATCATTTGTCTTAAATTTCAAGTGCTTTCTGTTGGACATTTTTAATCACAGGCGTGGATTCTCAGATAGTGGAGGAGGACCCCCAGCCAAACAGAGAGACCTTGAAGGGGCAGTTAGTAGGTATGTTAAAAATTGAAGAAAAGATTCTAAAGGCATAATTAAGTTACCTTTTAAATACATAGTAAATATGTTTGTTGATGAAATAATCACCAGCCTATAGAAAAGTTTTATAAGAGTTTATTTGAGCCAAAGTTTTGAGTATATGCCCAGAAAGCAAAATCTCAATGGATTAAAAAATGCTTTGGAGCAGAGCAGTTTTGCGACTTATTTTATACATTACAATAAAAGGAGGAAACATAGGAGAGATAAAGGAGGCTGGAGAAAGCAAAGCAGGGAAATCTCTAGGATTGGGTAAGAAGCAAAATGGAGAGACACATTATTACTTTTATATTGTTGGGTACAGGATGGTTAATTAACATTTATGGTAGGTAGAGATGGTATAAGGGAACAGGGCAATAGTAACAATGAGGTATTGGGCTGTAGATCCTACAGTTGTGTTCTGGAGGGATCTAGAAAGAAATTACCCTGTCATTTCGAAGTAAGTTATCCTAGACGCTTACCAGCAAAGGACAGAGATTGTTTGAGATAAAGATTGACCTTTGCTAAGGAAGCTGTAGGCCTGGGACAGCCATGGCCTGTACAGATAGGAATTTATAATCATATCATCCTGTTACTCTTGGTCACTGAGACATGCAGTTTCCTTCAAAACTCAGTTTTTTCACTAATGATAATATTCCCAAAATAAAGGTTATGAGACAAATAAGATTGAGAGCATATTAGAGGAAAAAGTAAAATGGAATAGGGACTGATAGATGAGGTTTCTGAAAAAGTCCTAGAAAAAGTAAACATTTCCTCTAGGTATGCACTTAAGTCAAGTTCTACAGTGGTCATTTAAATTATCTTTCCTATGACAGGCTGGGAGGGGAGCGACGGACAAGGAGAGAATCACGCCAAGAAAGCGACCCAGAGGATGATGATGTTAAAAAGGTAATTGAGATTAAAAGAACTTCTTAGAGGATGAATGTAGTATTTTCATCTTACAACACTTTAGAGTACCACCTATCTGCTTGTTAAGCCATTGACATTTTCTTTTCTACTGTAGCCAGCTTTGCAGTCTTCAGTTGTAGCTACCTCCAAAGAGCGTACACGGAGAGACCTTATCCAGGATCAAAATATGGATGAAAAAGGAAAGCAAAGGTAACTTTTGTGACTTTGGGGTAGAGGATGGGAGGCTTTTCAAATAATGCAATTTTAAGAAAATTTAAGCACTTGTCCAAGTGCCTATAGTATGTTCCTTTTTAGGAAATGGCAGGTTTAAATTAGGTAGATTTTATTGAAATTACATTTTCTTTTTCTATCCTTTAGGAACCGGCGAATATTTGGCTTGTTGATGGGCACCCTTCAGAAATTTAAACAAGAGTCCACTGTCGCTACTGAAAGGGTATTAATGCAATTTTTATTTACTTCCTTTACTTATATTATAAAAGAATTCGCTTATGTTTTTAAAAAGAGCCAAAAAGCTCTCCTAAGATTTAATTGCAAACCTGAAATGGAGCCAAGGAAAAACATAAAACTTTTCTGGAGTTACCTTATCAACTATCAACCAGTCTTAAGGTACTATGAAGTAATTGAGTGAACTTCCTTGTAGTGTAAAGAACTGTGGGCTATGAGTCAGAAGAACCTAAGTTCTATAACAAGCTCATTTTCTTCAACAAGGAAGTTGAACTCATCATTGGTACTAGTTCAATACTGATTTTTTTTTAGACTTATTTTCACACTTGGGCAGTACTTAGCACGGTAGAAGCAAGTTTACTGCCTTCCACAGTTTATTTAAATGTGTCATCTTTCTAGAAGCTTTTACTTTGCTGAAGGTACAAAATTGTGTCTGTAGAGTTGAAGTCCCAAGTTACTGCTTCTTATATGGAAAGGGAGAAAATAATTGTGTCTGTAGAGTTGAAGTCCCAAGTTACTGCTTCTTATATAGAACTTATATGGAAAGGGAGAAAATAATTCAGTTATAGGAGATTAATAAGCTTATTACAGCTTTTATGTGTTAATTTTACTACAGAATATAACAGGCCTAAAAGCATTTTAATGTGTGAATAGTAAATGTGTTTTTTTAATAGATGGAGAGAAAGTGTGACTTGTTAATTCATTAGGATAGCACATCTGTTGGATTTTTTTATTCAGAAAGAATAACTGAAGACAGCCTACCTGAAAAGACTTTGTGTGTGTGTGGTTAATTTATGAATTTTACCTAAAAGTCACGTTGGAATAAAACAGTTACTGATATTATTGGCTAATAGCTTTAAAATTTAGATTTTTACATGTAAAAGCTTCAGTCTCCATTTCCTGAAAGAGAAATTTCAGTCTTGAATGCTATGTAGTGCTAAGTTTGAATTATTTGGTACTTTGAATTGCAAATGTGAATCAAATATGTAGATAATATTGTTATGTTTCACATAATCAGGGTATGTAATGAGATTTTAAAGTTCATTATTTATCTTTAGCAAAAGAGACGCCAGGAAATTGAACAAAAACTTGAAGTGCAGGCAGAAGAAGAGAGAAAGCAGGTTGAAAATGAGAGGAGAGAACTATTTGAAGAGAGGCGTGCAAAACAGACAGAATTGCGGCTTTTGGAGCAGAAGGTTGAGCTTGCACAGCTGGTGAGTGGGTAGTATTTTCAAATTCTAATATTGATAATCCTTCATGTTTCAAAAGCACTGACCTTTTTATCTTTCTTTAGCAAGAAGAATGGAATGAGCATAATGCCAAGATAATTAAGTATATAAGAACTAAGACAAAGCCCCATTTATTCTATATTCCTGGAAGAATGTGTCCAGCTACCCAAAAACTAATAGAAGAGTCACAGAGAAAAATGAATGGTAAGTGTATATGAAGAGATCCATTGAAATATTCCTAGTTGGTAAGGCAATACACTCACGCATGCATATTTGTTTGTTTTCTATAATAGTTGATTTAAAAAATAATAATATGTTTTTGAAGTACAGGAGGATCATTTGTTTCATGATGGAGTTTAACCAGAAACTTTCATATTTTTAAGTGGTGCTCAATTCATGTATCTATTTTATGCATTTGAGTGATGCGACCTTTTTTTGCTTGACACTTTTTAGTAGGCAGACATAAATACAATGAAGCAAGAAAAAGTGAACATAGAACATCAATGTAGTCCATAGAGGGGGGGGGGAGCACACACAGAATGGTAGCTACTGCTATGATTTATTTCTCAGGATCAAAAAAATTAATGCATAAAACATTATTTGAGGGAAGTTTTTTGTCTTTTTTACTAGCATAAAATTAAATAGCAAAAGATTGTCATATAGATTACCTAATGCAACTAATTTGTTTATTTTAATCCTCACCTGAGGCTATTTTTTCCATGGGATTTTTAGAGTTTTGGGGTAAGGGAGGAGAAGAGACAGAGAGAAACTTCAGTGTTGCGCCACTCATACACCCAACCAGCAGGGCCACGAATCCAACCTGCAACCTGGGTACATGCCCCTTGATCAGAAATCAAATCCATGACCCTTTGATGCACAGGCTACCGCTGAGCAGTGCAGGCAATTTCTTCATATATGTTTCCAGTGCATCATTGCTTTTGTCATTTTATGTGAATTTATAATTAACTTATTTGCCATAATTAACTTTTATCATTTCCCTGCCCCCCCTTTTTTTAATCCTCACCCGAGGATACTTTTGTATTGACTTTTATTTAGAGAGAGGGAAAGACAGAGAAATACCAATGTGAAAGAAACACAGTAATTGGTTATCTCCTCCACACGCCCTGACCAGGACCCAGACCAGGGAGGAGATACGTGCCCTTGACAGGAATTGAACCCAGACCCTTTGGTCTACAGGCCAACATTATCCACTGAGCCAAACCAGCTAGGACATTATTTCTTTACAAAAAGAAATTTAGATAAAATTCAATGACAGTTTGTGGCCAGGTGTCAAGTTGTCGCTGAATATTCTTAAATCATAGTAAATTTTACACACGTAAATTTTTGTTCTTTATAGCTTTATTTGAAGGTAGACGCATTGAATTTGCAGAACAAATAAATAAAATGGAAGCTAGGCCTAGAAGACAATCAATGAAGGAAAAAGAGCATCAGGTGGTGCGTAATGAAGAACAGAAGGCGGAACAAGAAGAGGGTAAGATGGCTCAGAGAGAGGAAGAGTTGGAGGAGACAGGTAATCAGCACAATGATGTAGAAATAGAGGAAGCAGGAGAGGAAGAGGAAAAGGAAATAAGTATAATGCATAGTGATGCAGAGAAAGAACAGGAGGAGGAGGAACAAAAACAGGAAATGGAGGTTAAGATGGAAGAGGAAACTGAGGTAAGGGAAAGTGAGAAGCAGCCAGATAGTCAACCTGAGGAAGTTATGGATGTGCTAGAAATGGTGGAGAGTGTCAAAAATGTAATTGCTGAGCAGGAGGTAATGGAAACCAATCAAGTTGAAAGTTTAGAACCTTCAGAAAATGAAACTAACAAGGAATTGGAGCCAGAAATGGAATTTGAAGTTGAGCCAGAGAAAGAATGTAAATCTCTTTCTCCTTCAAAAGAGAATGCTAATGCTCTAGAAATGGAAAATGAGCCTGAGGACAAAGAAGAGAAAGAATCTGAGCCCCAACCTGAGCCTATGGCTCAGCTTCAGCCCCAGCCCCTGGCTCAGCCTCAGCCTCAATCTCAGTCCCAACCAGTACTCCAGCCCCAGCCTCTCTCTCAGCCTGAGACTCTGCCGTTAGCCATTGTACAGTCATCACCTCAGGTTATTCAGGAGCAAGGGCATTTACTATCTGAAAGAAAGGAGTTTCCTATAGGATCGGTAAAACTCACTGAGGTGACAGTAGAGCCAGTTTTGACAGTACATCTGGAGAGCAAATCCAAAACCAAAACTAGGAGCAGAAGTAGAGGTCGAGCTAGAAATAAAACAAGCAAGAGTAGAAGTCGGAGTAGTAGCAGTAGTAGTTCTAGTAGCAGTTCAAGCAGTAGCAGCAGTGGAAGCAGTTCCAGCAGTGGCAGTAGTAGTAGTCGAAGTAGTTCCAGTAGCAGCTCCAGTACAAGTGGCAGCAGCAGCAGAGACAGTAGCAGCAGCACTAGTAGTAGTAGTGAGAGTAGAAGTCGGAGTAGGGGCCGGGGACATAATAGAGATAGAAAACACAGAAGGAGCGTGGAGCGAAAGCGAAGGGATACATCAGGAGTAGAAAGGAGTCACAAATCTTCAAAAGGAGGCAGTAGTAGAGATACAAAAGGATCAAAGGATAAGAATTCCCGGTCCGACAGAAAGAGGTCTATATCAGAGAGTAGTCGATCAGGCAAAAGATCTTCAAGGAGTGAAAGAGACCGAAAAGCAGACAGGAAAGACAAGAGGCGTTAATGGAAGAAGCCAGGCTTTCTTAGCCTATGCAGCAGAAGATTTCTTGATGAGTAAAAGGATTATCTTTCCTTGTAAGGAGGATGCTGCCTTAAGAATTGCATGTTGTAAAAATATCTTTTTGGAAAATACAGACTGTTTGTTTACCAGACATTCTTGTACTTTTTGCATAATTTTGTAAGAGTTATTTATCAAAATTATGTGAGGTTCCAAAATATGTAAAAATAATAATAATAAAAAAAGATTAACATCCCTTGTCATCTTTTTTAAATATCCTATTCTCTTCAGTAAGAATCTGTATATTTTAATAGGTAAATCTTTAAGTCTGTTCCCTTCTAATTCTATATCATACTTTGCTTTTGTAGAAATAAATGCTCAATTCTTTTATTAGTTTTGGTATGTTCTCGACACTTGTATAATAAATATCCTCTTGGTATCATTTTCAGCTTTTATCATTAGATACTGAACATGATTAGAATGTCTTTGAAGGTTTCCAATTCTATTTGCCTTAGACAATTACTTTGTGTTGTCAAAGTCAGATCTTTGCGGCTTTGGGGGGGCCATCATTCTTAGGATGTTTTACTATTTTTTTCTAATTTCCCTTGTTATTTTTATTCCCATCTCATATTTACATCATAAACTTGGTATATAAATTAAAACAATATAATTTGGTTGGCCAGTTTCTTCACAATTATGGGAACATTTTTTGTCTTCATTGTTTCTTCTGTGATGCAGCATATACATCTGTTAAAATAATCACTTCTTTCCAAGGGAGGGAGGTAGAAAAGTATATTCTAAACTTGGTTTTTTAGTTGTGGTCTTGTCTTAATTTTTGTGTTGGCTCTAACTGAAACATGCCAATAAATGTTTTCAAGAATTTTTGTTGAAGTATTGTATGAAAGTTTACAAAATAAAGAAGGTTCATCTACACTTGAATCTGTAAACAAGATAACACAAGTGTACCAAGTGATTATTAACTGTTGTTTTATAAATTTGTATGAGTTTGGAGTATCTGTTGCCCATTACATGTGCAAATAAATGTGGCTTAGATTTGTGTGACTGCTTAAGACTAGTACTTGTATTAACTTTTTGATGCTTTATACAAGAGAGCACTTAAGTTGCAAATGGTCTTTTGAGTTTATAATTTAACATAGACTATATAAGTTTAGGTTTGACTTTAAGTATTCATTATGCCTTCCTTTGGCAAGTAAATGGTAATAATAAAAATGTCCACAGGCATTTCCAGCATTGCATAAATGTAAGTGAACATGTTAAAGGAAAGAACTCTAAAATATCTTTTTCTTGGAGTACTAAATAAGCAGTAAATGAACAGAACTCCAAATGTGGGACTAGCTGGCTACCTGCATTCCTGGGCTAGTTTTATCCCCTAAGACAGTGAGTTGGCAAACTCATTAGTCAACAGAGCCAAATATCAACAGTAAACGATTGAAATTTCTTTTGAGAGCCAAATTTTTTAAACTTCTAACGCCACATCTTCAAAATAGACTCGCCAAGGCCGTGGTATTTTGTGGAAGAGCCACACTCAAGGGGCCAAAGAGCCGCATGTGGCTCATGAGCCGAAATTTGCCAACTACTGCCCTAAGAGGATCTTCATCAGGGATTTTAATAATCTCCAGCAGTAAGTAGTTTCCCCTTATTTGTGAGGGATCTGTCCCTTTATCTGCAAGGGATGCCTGAAACATGGATGGTATCAAACCCTATGTATACTATGTTTTTATCCTAGGGAAACAAAAAGTTTGTTAGACATGTTAAGAAATTACCAGTAATACAAAAAAGAAAAACAGAACAAAACTGTAATAAAGGTTATATGAATGTGATGACTAGTTTCAGGGTATCCTTTGCCATTTAATACTTTTGATCTCAATTGTAGGTAACACCATAGGTGGGGGGTCACTGTACAAATTTGTTTTCCTGTGCCAGGATAAGGAAAAGATAACCACTTAAAAGAGATGACAAACTTCATTGTCCAGTGTTTGTTGGGTATCCATCCCATACACCAAAATTGTTCAATTCTTAGCCAGGACAGCTTATCACTTTCACATCGATGTTTCTCCCTGTCCCTTCTCTCAAAATCTTTTAAAAGAAGGGTTACATGTTTTAAAGTCCTTATGAATAAAAATAATTTTATGTAATAAGATCCTTTGTACAAGTTAAATTTTGTTCGCTTATTTTTCTGCAAAGTTTGAACAATTTTCATGGTGCTTATAGAAAGACTAATTTTTACTTTTAAGCGCAGTTGTTGGGAGTGGTGGTGATGGTATAAGGCATGGGGATATGAAGAGCAATTTTCAATTTAAGTTTGCTGATGTATATAGAAATCTAATTTTACTTGGTGTGCATTTTAAAATTGGAAAGTCATTTTTAAAATTGAGTTCATTTATTTTTATTTCCAATGCTTTCTCAGAAGTGAAATTTTATGGAATTCAGAGAACTAACTGAATACTTAGATCAGATATAAGGAATGTTAGAATGTAAAAAACAGTTTACTGTTGGGAGGCTGGGACATTCTAGGGTCCTATTACAGGTTATAAATTAGTGTTTATGGTAAGCTTAGAAGCTGAAGAGGAACAGGTTTAATGAGTAAGGACAATTTGGTTTGGAGCTCTGTAAATTAGCAAAGGCATCTACTTTGGTGTTTAGAAAAATACCTTACCCTTAAAGATATAAGGTTTGTACTGCTATAGAAATTAGAATATTCTTTGGTTCAGTAGACTGTATCCAATCCAGGGCTCATCTATAACTGGTAACCACACGTATACTCTAGAAATGTTAAGCAAGTAAAAATAAGTTGAACAAGCTTATAAGTTAAATAGACAAATTTAAAAGGAAAGCAATTAGTGATAACAGTATAGTAATGATGGGTCAATGCTGTCAGAATAACAAGTCATTAAAAGTTTTTAGCTTTGGCTGGTTTGGTTCAGCAGTCAGAACATTGGTTAGGGAGGCAACCAATGGATGTATCTCATGCTGATGTTTCACTCCCCCTGTATCCCATCTCCCACTTCTCCCTCCCTTCCACTCCCTAGAAATCAACGGGAAAAATATCCTCTGGTGAGGATTAAGAAAAAGTTTGGGAGTTCTATCACTTAAAATGAATTTTTAAAAAACGATTACTGAAATTGGAAAAAGCCTTAACCAGTTTCCCTTAAGATAATGCCATTAAAATGCTTAGCCCAGAAAAAAGTCAGCTTTTACATGGTTGGACCTTCCTAATCTAATAAACAAATGGGGAAGGTTAGTAAAAGTGAAAATCTTGCCCTAGCCAGTTTGGATTAGTGGATAGAGTGTCCACAGGTTTGATTCCAGTCAAAGGCATGTACCTTGGTTGCAGGCTCAATCCCCCGTCCCAGCTGGGGGCAACCAATCAAGACATGTCAATGTTTCTGTCTCCCCCTTCCACTTTCAAAATCAATGGAAAAATATTCTCTGGTGAGGAATAACAAAAGTTTGAACATTTTTTTACACATTTTCTCACCTAGCATGATCTTTTTAAAAAGATGGAAATAATTACAACTCTGCACTTGCTATGGCCATTTGAATATGCTGTTTAAATTTGGTAAATGATCACTACTTGGCCCTAGCTGGCTTGCTCTGTGGACTGCGGACTGAAGGGTCCCAAGTTTGATTCCAGCTAAGGGCACATGCCCAGGTTGTGGATTCGATCCCCAGTGTGGGGTGTGCAGAATACAACCGATCAAGTCTCATCAATGTTTCTATTTTTCCCTCTCCCTTCAATGAAGAAATATATTTTTAAAAAGTCACTACTTGCCTTCACTGTCCCCTTTTCTTGCTTTATTTCCTTCCATAACATTTAGCATTACATTGTAGTTATATCATGCTTTGGTTTATTGTCTCCACATTAGAATGCAAGCTCCAAAGGCAATACTATCACAAATGAATTATGACAGGTCAGTGTGGTTAATGTGGTTCCATTCTGCTTGCCTTTACAACTATGTTTGCCTCTCCATTGTTTGAAACAATGACTCGAGATATATCAAGGAATAGCAGAAGCAGAGTAAGCAAGGGAGAAAAGTTAAAAAAAAAAAAAAAGGTACTCCAGCTTGTATAGGCCCTTCCAGGCCATCTAAGCCCTTTATCTTTTATCTATGGGAAATTATTAGAGGGTTTGAACAGAGGAGTGAAGTAATAGGATTTATGTACTCAGAATCAATCTGCTGTTCTAAAACTAAATGGGACCAAGGGCAGGAACAGAAATAGGTAGTGATATAATTACTCAGAATATAGTAACTTAGGCCAGGGTGGTAGCAGTGGAAGTGGTGATCAGATTCTGGTCACCAACTGATTTGCTGGTGAAGTGTACATGAATGAGAAATCAAGGAGAAAGATTTACCTGAGCAATTAGAAATGATTTGCCATTATCTGAGATGGGGAAAAAACTAGTATTAACAGATTTGGGGCTAGTGGAGGTCATCAGTGGCTTAGGAGCTAAGTTTTGAGATTTCCTATTAAACACCCAAGTGTAGATGTGAAGTCAAGGAAGTTAGACATAACATTTTGGGTTCTGGAGATAGTTTTGTACTGGAAATAATGAACTTGAGAGCTCTGAGCATGTCAATTGTAGGATCACTGAGGAGTAAGTGTAGATAGGGAAGAGATCAAATGACAGCTGTAGGCACCTCAGCTTTTAAGAGGACAGGGTGCTGAAGAGGAACCGGCAAAAGAGAAGTGAACTGAGTTGAACTCAGTTTGATACCTGGTGTTTTTCCATTGCGAACAAATGCAATCACAGATTTTGCTTGGGAGCTAGAGTGGGTCGGTGGCTAGTTATGGAGGAGTTATTGAGTGGCTGCCTATCACTCAGCTTTGTGTCAAAAGTGTCAGGCCATGAAAAGCCATGGCCCACCCCCTGGCAATGAGCAAGGAGACACCTGATTAGTAGTTTGCTCTTACAGCAGTCAAGGGTGAAGCAGACAGACAGTCCTTACTTAGTTCATCCTAGCTTGATGCCTGTATTGCTGGTCAGAGCTATTTCATGCCTGGGGCATAAAAAAAAAAGCGAGAAAGAAAAATAATGACGATTATATCCCAGGGTCTCATAATATGTTCCAAATAGAAATACTAATTACTGTTAATGAGGTTAATTGAGAGTTATGTTCCTCCATTTAGAAAAGACTGCTTAATCCAAAGATGATGTGGAATGAAAGTTATTAAGAACAGGTTAGTTGATATAATAGTGGATACCCTTTGGTGTCTTCATCAGAAGTATCATGATCTTCAATGTTGAAGTGAATAGGAACACCATTAACATAATCACAACATTCAGATAAATACAGAAACTTCCAAAATAGTATGGCTGTGAGGATGAAGGGATACCCAGTATCCCTTTCATCGCATTGTAGGAGATAAAGAAATAAACAAAATATAATCCTACACAACCAAGGGAAAAAACTCATAACCTGTCAACTTCTCAGACAGACTAGCCAGGATGACATCCTGCCACACTCTTCTGGGATCTCAATTAGCACTTTGACCTACAAAAGCTTACATAAGTTAAAATTGCCCTGGGATACAATGATTTGAAAAGTAAAACATTACTTAGTGGAGGAAATGCATATTTAAGAAGATGGTTCTTTGAAATCTTGTTATAATGAAAAATGTAGACTCATACATCATAAATGGTAAATAGTGTTGAAGATACTTGCTTGAGAAAATGTAAAATAAACTGACGTAATAGAAATACAAAACGCTTAGGGCATTTGTTGTGTGATTGCCTCCTATGAAGCTATGGTGAGTCCAAGTCATGGTTACACTTGAAGGTGAAATTATGGATGTAATTTTAGTGAATTTAATGGATTAATTCTCGCCAAAGCCTTGGAAAGCACCTCCTCAAATGATTTCTTGTTTTCACCAGTAGCAATAAGTACATTGTTAATATATATTTTTCTAAATTTATTTTTTTTTATTTCAGAGATGAGAGGAGAGATAGAGATAGAAACATCAATGATGAGAGAGAATCATCCATCGGCTGCCTCCTGCACACACCCCCACTGGAGATCAAGCCTGCAACCTGGGCGTGTGGGCTTGACCGGAATTGAACCTGAGTCCTTCACTCTGCAGGCCATTGCTCTATCTACTGAGCCAAATCAGCCAGGGCCTTGACTGCAACTTTTTGTGTTGTTAATCCTTACATGGGGATATTTTTTCCATTGCTTTTTAGAGAGAGTGGAAGGAGAGGAGGAAAGGAGGCAAGAAACATCCATGTGTGAAAGACACATCCACTGGTTGCCTCCCCCACGTGCCCTGACTGGGGGCAGGCAGTGAACTGAAACTCAAGTACATGCCCTTGACCAGGAACTGAACCCATGACCCTTCAGTTCTTAGGCCAACACTCTCCCCAGTTGATCAACACTAGCCAGTCCTGACTGCAAAATTTTAAATATCAACTTGGATGGCAGGGGAGCCCTAGTTGGAAATAGGCTTTGACAAATCTAACTGTATTACAAACATATGACAGCACACTGAAGGGGATGGGGAAGAAAGGAACTGACCTAAATAACTTTGTAAACAAGTGATTTGATTAGATATAAGGCAACAGACAAAAACTGTAAACAAACATTTAACTCTAATTAGTTTATCAGAAGGTTTGTGTTACCTTGTTTTTTGTTTTTTTTTAATGTTTTTATTGATTTTATTGATTTTAGAGAGAGAGAAAGGGAGATGTAGAAAGAGAAACATTTGATCGTCTGCCTCCTGCATGTACCCTATTGGGGATCAAGCCCACAACCCTGGCGTGTTCTCTGACTGGGAATCAAACCAGCAACCTTTAGGTGAATGGGACAATGCTCAGCCAACTAAACCATATTGATCAGGGCTGAGTTATCAATTTTGAAACTACATTACATGTATCCTGGGGTTGAATAAACAAGGAAATATACTGTAGATAAAAAGCTAGGTTTCGCCCGACCAGTGTGCTCAGTGGTTAAGTGTCAACTTGTGAACCAGGAGGTCACAGTTAAATTCCTGGTCAGGGCATATGCTCAGGTTTTGGGCTTAGTCCCTGGTGGGGAGTGTGCAGGAGGCAGCCAATGATTCTCATCATTGATGTTTATCTCTCTCGCCCTTCTTTCCTCTCTGAAATCAATAAAAATACTTTTTTTTTTTTAAATCCAGGTTTCTTACTATTGGATAACTTACTGTTGAGTTTTTTTATACTCCTCCCTCCAGGGGCTAAATGGAGCTAAATTCCTCTCTTTTGAAAGTGGTTGAAACTTAGTATCTCTTCAAATGAAATAGTAAATAGGTACTTTACATTAGAGACACTTGGTAGACATCAACTTAATCAAGTAATCAATATTAACAATACCAGTAATTAGACATATTGATATAAGATGTATTTACTGACAGGCTCTGATGAGAAGGGCACACCATGCTGACACTATTCTTTCCCCCAAATCTACAACCTTGGTCTAATCATGAGAAAGCATCAGACAAACCCAAAATGAGGGAGATTCAGAAGCATCAAGATCATGAAAGTCAAGGAAGAGATAAAAGACTGTCCCAGAAGGTTGTCATAGAAGATTGAGAAGATGTGACAATGTATCAGAAAAAGAACATAAGTTGATTCTTATGTCAGAAAATGTTGGAAAACTAGGGAAATATCGATGTGAGAGAAACACATTGATTGGTTGACTCCTGCACATACCCTGGGCCAGGGAAGAGCCTGCAACCAAGTTATGTGTCTGGAATCAAACTCAGGACTCTGGTCCGCAGGCTGTTCAACACTCTGTCTATGCAGCCAACCTGGCTAGGGCATTTTTTTTTTCTTAAAGAAGCTTGGGGGCATGTATTTAGGGTCATGGACACCAAAAGAAGCAAGGAGAAAAATATATAGAAATGGAGAGAGAACAGCATGGGGGAGTGAAGGAAGGATTTTTGGATAGGATTATGTAAGAGTACATAAAAATTGATTAATATGGGCTCTTAAAAGATATTCAGGAGGCAGAACCAAGATGGCGGCATAGGTGAACACCTAAACTGCTGCCTCCCACAACAATTTCAAAACTATAACTAAGACAGAATGAACATCATCCAGAACCACAGGAAAGCTGGCTGAGAAGAAATTCTACAACTAGAAGGAAAGAGGGGGCTCACGGAGACTCAGAGGAGCTGTAAAAAGCTGAGGTATGGAGACACACGTGGAGAGGATGGGCAGCGGAGTGCCTGCCTGGCTTCCGCTAGCAGGAGGGAAACAGAAACTCCTGACTGCACTGAATCCCAGTTCTGGGCAAGACTCATATGGGGGGAGTCTGGACTATCAGAAAAAGTGAGGAGTCTGGACTATCAGAAAAAGTGAGGAGTCTGGACTATCGGAAAAAGTGAGGCAGAGGTCTGGAGGTGCACACCAGTGCATGCAGAGAGGACTGACTACTGATTGTGCCACTGGCTTTCTCTAGCAGCAGGAAAACCAAACCTTCCAACTGCACTGAACTCCACTTCTCACTACACTGAACCCCAGTTTCGCATGAGACCCTGGGGACCCAGACCCATATGGGTCCCTGGAGCACATGGAAACTCAGGGGAGCTATGAAAGGCAGAGGTCTGGAGGTGCGTGAGCACAAGTGCACACAGAGAGGGCTGCAGCGATTACCAAGGGACACTGAGACCCAAGGGCCACACAGGGCAGGGCTGACAAGAAGCCAAGGATGTCTGCTCAGCCCTGAGACTCCGCCACATCCAAGCTGAGTATAAAGGCTATTGCAATTTTGCAAGACTTGTATCATAAGGCTGACTCCAGCACAGAAATTCTCCCAGCATAGACACAGCTGATCCTCACAACCAATTGGCTTGGAGGTCAATTTCACCCAGTGATACTAACAACAATCAAGGCTTAACTACAACAAGACTGTACACACAGTCTACAAAGGAGTGCACCTAAAGAGTCCACCTCAGGTAATTGGGGAGGTGGAGCTTTTGGGCCATATAGGACACCTAGCACACAAAGCTACTCTACCAACTCAGGGAAGCAGCAAAAATATGGAGATAAAGAAACAGATCACAAATGAAGAAATGGAGGAAAATAAATGACTGGATATAGAGTTCAAAACCATGGTTATAAGGTTTTTCAAGAATTTCCTACAAAAGGTCAATAAATTTAATTAGATATACCCTAGAAATTAAACATATGCTCACTGAAATAAAATAAAAAATATATGATACAGAGACCTAACAGCAGACTAGAGGAATGCAAGAATCAAGTCAAACATTTGAAATATGAAGAAGCATAAAACACTCAACTGGAAAAGAAAAAAGAATCCAAAAATGTGAAGATAGTGTAAGAAGCCTCTGGAACAACTTCAAGCATACCAACATCAGAATTATGGGGGTGCCAGAAGAAGAGAAAGAGCAAGATACTCAAAACCTATTTAAAGAAATAATGACTGAAAACTTCCCACACCTGGTGAAAGAAATAGACTTACAAGCCCAGGAAGTGCACAGAACCCCAAACAAAAGGAATTCAAAGAGGACCACAACAAGATACATCATAATTAAAATACCAAGAGCAAAAGACAAAGAGAATATTAAAACAGCAAGAGAAAAACAGTTAATTACCTACAGGGGACCACCCATACGATTGTCAGCTTATTTCTCAACAGAAACTATGCAGCCAGACGGGAGTGGCAAAAAATATTCAGTGATGAATAGCAAGAACCTACAACCAAGATTACTCTACCCAGCAAAGCTATCATTCAGAATTGAAGGTCAGATAAAGAGCTTCACAGATAAGAAAAAGGTAAAGGAGTTTATCAACACCAAACCAGTATTATATGAAATACTGAAAGGTACTCTTTAATTAGAGGAAAAAGAAGAAAAAGGTAAAATAAATATTAGGAACAACAAATACATATCTATCAACAAGTGAATCTAAAAATCAAATGAATTAAAAATCTGATAAACAGAACAAACTGGTGAATATAATAGAATCAGGGGCATAGAAAGGGAGTAGACTGACAATTCTCAGGGTGAGGGGGTTGAAGGGAGACACTGAACAAAAATCGTACAACTATGGCTGAGAACAATGTGGGAGGAGGTAAAGGGTGGGGTGGGAGCCGGATGGAGGGGAGCTATGGGGGGAAAAAAGAGGAACAATTGTAATAATCTGAACAATAAAGATTTGTTTTAAACAAAGTTTAAAAAAAGACATTCAGTCTATGGATGACTATTAGTATTTCTATACTATTGGTCATTAATTTGCTCATATATGGAAACTTATCAAGCATCCTCTATGGTATTTGGGAATTCGATGGATTTTTATAGCTTTGCTTACTGGATATTTAGAGTTTTACTGCTGCTACTAATATCAACCTGTGAGAGAGTGGGTATTTTTGAGCATGCCCCATTCCAGTGAGGTAGTGGACTATCCTTTAGATAGAATTATCAGTGCTGACATCAGGCCAGGCCTTGAGATACAGTCTCATGGCCTCTTCCCAGCACATAGGCCTTCTTTCATAGAACACTGTCAGCTTTCTGAAGAACAAGATGACCCTTTAAATAACATGGTCATCAATGGCATGACTCTGACGTTGCTTGGGAAAAACTGTTTTGTCTTGGGTTGCTTGCTCTGCAGAAACAGGATGAGCTTAAAAGTGGTCCTACACAAAGGGTCGTGGCTGCTCTCTGGACTCCCTGCGTGGAGAAAGGCAACGCAGTCACAGGCTAGCTGGCTATCCAGCCAGCCGGCCGGCTAATAAAAGCTCCCTAAATTTTAATTTGGTCTGGACTCCAGTGGTCGTTCACTTGTGTTCACTCCACAACAAACCCAATAACAAAGATTTATATGGAATCCAATTTTTTTGTCAGAATTCTTTTTACAGAAGAGAATATTTAATTAAAACCAGTTACTGACTTTCTTTTTGAAATGAGGAAGAAGTTGAGCTAACACAGCTGAAGATAGACTTTCATTTAGTTATGAGGTATGAAGAGTCTTGCTCTTGAAATCAATTCATTTATTCATCCATGCATGCAATTTTTTCATTCAATAAAAAGCTATTGAGTGATGCACTTATTAAATATTTAGTCCTTATTGAAGAATAAGGATTTAGCAAAGCAAAAAGAAAAAGTGAAATTATATGGTAAAAACACAAATAATGTCATTCGTTTCCTTAAAACTTTCTATAGCTTCCCATTGAACTTAGAATAAAACTTACATTTCATTTCCACAGCCAGAAGTCCCTGCATAATTGGACCTCTGTCCTCATTTACTTTATTTCCTGTCACCATCAGGTTTCTTGATTATATCTATTAAGTTAGTTTCCACCTTAAACCTTTATTTCTGACATCTTGGAATGCATCCAATATGCCTACTTGTTTTTTTCTTTAAATCTTTGAAAATCAAACTTCAGACAATGAAGTATGACCTCATAAATTCTTTCTTCTGTACAGAATGTTCTCTCTTCCTACTCCCTGATATTAAGTCTGATGTCATTTTCCAGAGATGCCTTCACTGACAAGTTTATCTGAATACACACATGACCACAATAACTTATCACCACCTGCGATTATCTTGTTCATTTATTTGTCTGCTTGTTCTTATCTGTCTCCCTTCAGTAGCATGCAAGGTCCATGAGAGCAAGGACTTTGTCCTGTTTGCTCCTATAGCTTTAGAATAGTGTCTGACACATCATACATGGGCAGTCTATAAATGATATCTATCTTGAAAGGTAACATTTGCATTTGAAATATTAAGCTCACTGTCAAAGCTGGTGCTTAGAAAACATTAAATTCCTTTCTTTCTCATTGATTAAACTAATCAATTCAGTCCCTTGGTCAGCAAATATCACATACATATCATCTTGCATGTAGGGGATGTTACCTACTATTATTCAAAAACATATAGTAAATGCCCAGTTGGTGTGGCTCAATAGTTGAGCATTGACCCATGAACCAGGAGGTCACAGTTCGATTCTTGGTCAGGGTACATGCCTGGGGTTTGAGGCTAGATCCCCAGTAGGGGACATGCAAGAGGCGGCCAACTGATGCTTCTCTCTTATCATTGATGTTTTTTTTTTTATCTTTCCCTTTCCCTTCCTCTCTGAAATCAATAAAAAAGTATTTTTTAAAATTCCATATAGTAAATAACTAATGACAGTGTGTGGGGTATTCTCTTTGTTCCTCCCAATCCACTCTCCATTCTTTGCTGTGCTGGTTATGTCCCCAGAACACAGGCCTCTAGGACTTCAAAGTGGCATCTGGCTGGGCTTGATCAGGAGGTACCACCAGGAGATGGGCAAGTAGAAGGCTGAGATTCTCTTGACTGAGTTCCATTACAGAAGCCTTTATGTTCCTGTTAGAAATCCTCTCCTATATTCTCGACAGACAGTGGTCACCATTCCTTCATGCCTGGGGATCTTACATCCCCTGTGGGTTTCCCTTAACCCTGCCCCCACCTTTGTAAATAGTCCTTCATTAAAATCTCAATCATTGAGGAATGCCATCCTTCAAAATGGAATATCCATCTGTTTCCTATCAACAGAATAAGAGAAAGTGGGCAGAATAAAAGCATGGCCTTCAGCAACACAAGCAACAGAAAGAAGAGCCATGCCATGACTTAGCACAAAGGATGGGCTGACGTGCACTTTTTGTCATGTCCTCTTTTTGCACCAGTGGATCACTAGCTTCTGAGGTTGGGTCCTCTGCAAGTAGATGCTGAGACAGAGTTTAAGGTTCAAGGGACCCTAATGAAAGGAATAGGGAGAAACAGGATTGGGCAGAGGGAAAGTTGAATTGAAATGTAGGTTCCATAAAGCTCCAGTCAACCCAACAGGGGACTCTGGAGCGAGGATTGCCTGTCAGAGTGTCCCACATTAGGCTGAAATGACCCTGCCTTTGTTATCCCTTGTCATTTACTCACTAGATTCACCAAATTACCCAGGAAGGGGAAATCTTGGTAGGGAGGCTCTGCAGCTGAGGAAGACCTTGAAGTAGTTGGCAGCCAGAGGCTGTCTGCTAACTGCACTCCCTGAAGCTATGCAGAAAATCTTGCCTTGAAGAGGGGACATTGAGGGTCATTGTCCATATTTTTCACACCAGTTTGAATCTCAAACTCTCCTAGGCTTTGATTTCTTACTATGCACATGTCTACCATGGGAACTGTTTCCAAGGGCCCTGTTCTAGCACCCTCTTTCTAGTTAAAAAAACAAAAAATCCTTGCTTAATCAGTTCAGCTAATCCCACTTACCTTCTAGTAAAATTTATCTATTTTATAAATTGCTAGCTTGTTGAAGGAACTATGTTTCCACTTTAGGAAACCTTTGGTATTAAGAGAGAATATAGTACTTTATCTATATTTATAAAAGCCAAGCAACCAGAACAACCAGTCACTGACCTGCCTACAGTGGACAACCAGCCCAATTAGCCCTCACCCCTGCCAACCTCCCGCAGCCCCTCCCCCTGGCCATCCCACCCCTTATTGAACCCCTCCAAAAATTGGGAATGGGGCTGGCTGGTCAACCACTCATGGCCCATCCCCCCAGCTGGCCCCACCCTGATGGGCCCCCCCCACCCTGATCAGAGCCGGGGCCAGCTGGCCAACCTCCCACATCCCCACATCCCCACATCCCCTCCCCCCCACCATTTTGGCCCCAATCAGCTCCCATCAGTGAGGGCTGGCCAGATTCCACCTGTGCACAACTTCGTGCACCGGGCCTCTAGTCCTAATAGAAAAAAACCCAGGGTCCGTAACATTCAAAACGACTGAAGGCTCGACCAAATGCTAGGCTAAGGAGCGGGAGCTGATCAATCTGTGGCAGAGGTGACTGGCCAGTGGCTGAAAGGCAGACTTGGTCCCTCCTACTAAGGGAGCCAGTCCCCAGTTCTGCCCCACCTCCACCACCAATAGATTGGACTTCCTGCCCCACCTCCACCACCAATAGATTAGACTCCCAAGGAGTCCAATCTATTGGTGGTGGAGGTGGGACAAAACTGGGGACTGGCTCCCTTAGTAGTCCTTCAGATTAAATCTCAAGAAGACAAGCCAAATACCAATGGACCAGCACTGCCAGCCTCCTGGACTTGGCCTCCGGCACTGTGGCAGCTTCTCTTCCCTAGATGCTCCACAAGGTCACTTGAGCCTGCCCCACTCCAGACTAAGTGTGATCACTGCACACGGAAGAAATGTAGTAAAAAACAAAACAAAAACCCCAGATGACCAAGGGCCCACTTCCAGGAGCTCACGGGAGCCTCTGAGCATTGGACACCCCGACTATTTTAGGGCATCAGGTGAGCAGGAGATGCAGAGGGGTGAGGAAACCGCCCTGGAGGTTGGATGGTAGGTCTGATCATGGATCCATCAGTCCTGCCGTCTGCCAACAGCCTCCTCCGTGGAGAATGGGAGAACAAAGGGAGGGGGCGATTCTGCAAACCCCAGAGGGAATCCAGGGTCCCAGGTACTCTGCCCCACCGCTGACACTGCGGCTATGAGGGCAAGGCAGCAGCCAATCAGCCTGACCCGTCCCGCACCCCCACCCCCACCCCCACCTGCTGGTCGCAGACACAGGGAGCACCCCTTTTGAGGGGAGAGGCCCACCAGGTAAACGGAAGGTATGCAGAAGGCACTCAGGTTGTGTTTGTACCTTCACGCTACACCCGCCCCCCACTCCTCCACCCTCCCACACACATACCGCAATGCTGAAGGAAGCCTGATTCAGGAACACCCCCATGCTGACCACCCACACGGAAAACAGCGTGTGATAACATCATGTCCCCCCTCCCCATGCCTGGATCTGCCTCAAAAGGAAGGCGCTGCAGACCCGGAGCGGGAAGATCAGGACTGAGGCAGAAGGTCTGGGAAAATCAGGGCTGCCCCACCCTGCTCCCCGGCCCCTCTGTGTGTGAAGCGCCTGCTTCGCCGCCCTCGGACCCTCGGACCAAGGCCTGTGAAGGAAGAAGTGAAGAACTGTGGCTGTGCCTGTGGCTGCGCTCGGCCTCCTGCCCTCATGGATCAGCAGAAACATATTTACATGCCAGAATCTAAAACCCTCTTTATCAGTAATAATGCAAGACCACACGTGTTTGTAAACAGGACTCTGGCTGCGTGTGAACCCAGATGGAAGACCTGCTCTCCACCAGGAGGCTGCAAAGGCTGCTCCTCTCTCAAACAGAGGCACCTGGAGAGGTTTAAAGGGAAAAGGAGATAAAAATAAAACAAAATAGCAGCAAGCTCTGAAGCCGCTGATGCTGAATCCTCCCCGTGGTGGTGACATCAGAGCCTGTTCCCCTTGCTGTGCCAGGGGCTCAGAAAGCCCAGTCGCTGACACCTGTCAGGTCGCCTGGTACTGGCCTCATCGTCACGGCCACTTTCAACCTCCCGCCAACTCCTGGAGGCAGGTGGGCTTGCTGATGGAGCCTTCAGTATTAAAACAACCCTGTTGGTGTAGCACAGACACGCCTGGGCTTTTTGATGAGAGAAAACCCATAACATTCCTTCACAAATGTGTTTTTAACTGTTCTGAGATCATGCTCCCAGCCTTGGTGACTCTCAAATAGACCTCACTTGCCTCATGCAAAGACTGACCTGGGTTTCACGGAGACTGAACCCTCGGCCTAAAGCAGACATGTCCTTTCAAAAGGAAGGTCACTCTGGCTGCAGGTCCTTGCTCTTCCTCACTCTGAATATTTCTTGCCATGCCCTTCTCTACCCAGCAAAGCTCATTTGGAATTGAAGGCTAGATAAAGAGCTTCACTGACAAGAAAAAGCTAACCGAGTTCATTACCCTAATCAGGAGCCAGCTAGTGGTCAATCACCTGCAGCCCCTCCCCTGCCCATGGAGGCCTCCGGCCAGACTCCTCCCATGCACAAATTTGGGGCGATCAGGCAGGCAGAGGCAATTAGGGGTGATCAGTCAGGCAGGCAGGTGAGCTGTTAGGAGTAGCAGTCCCAGATTGCCAGAGGGATGTCTCTGTTTGGACAGGGTGCAGGCTGGGCTGAGGGAACCCACCCCCCAATGCACAAATTTTGGGCACCAGGCCACTAATAGTGTCATAAGTAACATCACTAAGTAATAGAAGAGGAGTATTCATGATTATGTCTTCATATTCTCATGGAAAGAGTTACTCTGCAATGAGTCTCTAATACTGGAACCTGTGTGTGGCATTGATGATTTCTCCTTTAGCTTTATGTAGTAGATGTAGTAGGTAGCCTTACCTCCTGTATGGCATCTGAAGAATGCCATAGGCCTTCCAAATTGGCATTCCTGGCTGAGTGTTACCATGAAATCTTCCTCAGCAGCAGTATTGCATTTTAATATTAACCCAACACTTGATCTGAAAAATGCATCAGCAATTAGATAGTATCTGGCTAAGTGAATGTAACTGTATTTATAGTGAAAATCGATACTTTGGTTTCTTTAAATTCTTTTATCCCTTTCATGTACTAACCTCTTTATATGGATCTGTTAAAGACAGTTAACATTGTGCTACCACATTTTAAAATATCTTGTTAAATTATTTATAACTAGAGGCCTAGTGCATGGGTTCATTGGTCTGGGCTGTGGGGATCTATTGAAACCGGCAGTCCTACATCTCTCAAGGGGGATGTAATAGTGCGCAAAACGCAGGTGGCTGGGAGGAGCCTGAGCCCAGGTCAGATGCTGCGCCACTCCTACTCACCCCGCCCCACTGCGCCTGCTGCCACTGCTCAGTAGGCTCGCTGCCGGTCCCCTGTGGTCTCTGCGCGCTTGTCCTAGGGGATACCGTCTCCCTCATGACCAAGAAGCAGCCCCTGCTCATGCCCAGTCAGTCCCAATGCCAGTTCTGATCCTGGTCCTGGTCTGGATGGGGGAGAGGTGTGCAAGGGGGCTGTCCCGTTGGTCTGTTGAGCCAGTTGGTGCTTCCACTGTAGGAGTGCACTGGTCCCCAGGGGGCAGTTCTTGTGTTGAGCATCTGCCCCTTGATAGTCAATGTGCATCATAGCTATGGGTCAGTCAGTCACTAAGGCTTTTATATAGATAGATAATAAAAGGATAATATACTAATTAGACTGGCGTCTTTCGGATGTCCTACCTAACAAAGGGGTGGGAGAGGGGGGAAGGAGCCAGCCCTGGTCTCAGGTGCCTGCAGGCAGCCTGGGAGAAGCCAGCTAGGGTCCTGAGTGCCTGCTAGAGGGTACCAGAGGGAAGCTGGCCTACTCTTGCACAGATTTTTGTGCATTGGCCTCTAGTATTTAAATAATGATCTGAACATAAAATGAAATCATCAGAGTGCATTAGTAGCAAGAAAGTAGGAGCATTTCTAGTAGAGCAAATCTCTCCAGGATGGTGTCTCAGGCAAGGGATTTTCTCTTCTTTTTCCTGGCTCAAATCTTCAGGCCAATCAATAGACAAATTTAAATTTGGGTTCTTTTTTCCCTTTACTTAGAACATAATTCAATTAATTAGTTCAAAATTTAGCTGTAATAGCTTTAATGTTCATACCAAAAAAGGTAGAATACATTTTTAGTTATGCTTATTTTGATATTTATAAATCATGCCAATAATTCTATGCCAAGTTTTTAAAAAGATTTTTTTATTGATTTCAGAGAGGAATAGAAAGAGAGAGAGAGATAGAAACATCAATAATAAGAGAGAAACATTGATTGGCTGCCTTCTACACACACACTAGAGATAGAACCTGCAACCCGGGCATGTGCCCTTGACCAGAACTGAACTTGGGACCTTGCAGTCTGCAGGCTGATGCTCTGTCCACTGAGCTAAACCAGCCAGGGCTGTGCCAAGTTTTGAAGCTGAAGAGCTCCTCTTTATTTAAATGTCTAGATCAGTGGTTGGCAAACTGCACTCACGAGCCATGGTTTGCCGCCTTGTTGACTAATAAGTTTGCCGACCACTGGTCTAGGACAACATAGTGTATAGATAGATTATTAAAAGCATCCAAGAAACCATGCTACACCTTTTTGTGAGTCTCCATGTGTCCAGTTATGCAGTTCTCTGATTGTAAGTTAAATGATCCTCATATTAATGCTCTCTTAGATTCTTTCTAATGATGTAAAATCTTCTATCTGAAAAACCAGGCTTCCTTGTAATTACTGATTTTTGGAAAACAAAGACATAGGAATCATATCTCCTGTTTTTAGGACTTCACTTTAGCTTGCTCATGTGCTGGATATTTGTCTTATGTCAGGCACTAGAGGGGAGTGTGGTGTCATACAAGTGCTGCATTCTGCAAGTCACACCCACTGTGGGGTGCCCAAACACTGGAAGAGGTACAGCCAAGAGAGACTTAAAAAAATACTTTTTTTCAAGATTGAAATAGGACAACTGAAATCTAGTGTTTTATAAGGCTTTGATCCCTTATACGTGACAATAACATTCAAATAACTTGATTGTCATAGCTTTTTTGGTATTATAAAAGGATATGTATGTGTTTACTGATTTTTTTTAAAAGAAAGTAAAAAAATAAAAATAAAAAAGTACAAAGAAGAAAGTGAATACAACCTGAATCTCATTATATACTTCCATTGTATGAGGGAGGATTCTTTCAGACATCTCATTCTTTTTCCACACATAGAAATATGCATACAATTTTCAATACAAGGAATAGTACCGTACCTGCCACTTCTGGAATAGTACTGCTGCAGATGAAGTAGACATCTTTCTGTGGCAGATAACTTTATTCTTGTTAGGAAATCCTACTGGTTATGAATAGAGGAAGTCATAATAGTTCCTGGGTTTAGATTTCTCCTCTACTCACTATGTGATGTTGGGCAAGTAATTTAACCCTTCTCTAAGTACCTCGTTTCTTCATATACAACAATGGGGATGATAATATTACTTAGAGAGTTGGTTTGAGTGTTAAATCATATCATATATTTAAATAACTAAGACAGTACCTGGAACATAGTAAGTACTTACTACATTTTAACTATTATTCTTAACTAAATACAAGTTTCAACTTCATGGTAACATTAACGGTTTTTTTATTTTTATTTTTAAAAATATATTTTTATTAATTTCAGAGAGGAAAGGATAGGAGAGAGGGAGAAACATCAATAATGAGAGACAATCATTGATCGATTGCCTGAGCCTCAGAAGCCGGGCATGTGCCCTAACCTGGAATTGAACCGTGCTCTCCTGGGCAGGGCTAAAGGTTTTTTAAACAAATATGAAAGTGAAATATTTTTTCAAGTAAGTCTCATCATTATTTTTTAAAACCATTTTTTAATTTATTGATTTTGAGAGAAAGAAAGAGAAACATCAATTTGTTGTTCCACTTATTAATGCATTCATTGATTCTTCTATGTACTCGATAGGGGATCAAACCCATAACCTTGGCCTATTGATTAGGAGGATACTCTAAACAACTGAGCTACCTGGTCAGGGCAAAACCATTTTTAACTAAATTATTACTGCTTCTACATACTTTCTCCATTGATGCTGATATTTGCATGCAGCATACTGTTTGTACTTGTTGATTGATTTACTTGAGATGTGAACCAAAAGAGGTTAACTACCTTTTTGTGGAGGCCTATTTAAAAAATGTTGAATGCAAGGTGCCTTTGAGTGAGACTGGTTTATGTGGGCTACCTTTATCAGACACAAGTCCAACTAGAAATCCCTGTTAATTATTAACCCACTATGTATTATCTAGATACCTGACACTGCAGATTGAGAACAGAGAATGTTTGTCTCTCAAGTTAAGCCTAAACACTGACAAAAAAATGTAGTTATTTAGAAGTTAAAAATCCTAAACGTTTTCTCTGATATTTAGTAAAGAGAGTAGGGTAGCTCCTGTTTTGGCTGACACATCTACAGTCCAAACAATCAGCCTACACCTTGTTTGGGATTCCGGCTTGTTTGAGCATGGCGGAGATTGGAGTTCACAGAATCCTCGTTTTGGTTATTTCTCTGACAAAGTGTCTGGAAGGCACAAAACTACTGACCAACTTTAAAAAATGTGCTGACGTGGAATGCGAAAGTAAGTTTTCTTTCCTTTTTTTTTTTTTCCTTCCCTTCCCCTTAAACTGAGGCTCTGAAATGATATAAAATGTCATTGATATAAAATGTCCTAATAAAAGGAAGCATTAAAATCATTGAAAAATATTTTCAATTATAAAGCAGAGTTCAGTGTAAAAAGAAAATGCTGTAGCAAAGCATTTTGTGATAGCTTTTATTGTAAATATACAAATGGGCAAATATCAACCTGATATATAGATATATCAGGAAATTTGAAGATATTAATCCAGATGATAAAAAAATTAGCACTTTTACTATTTTTTCAGGTAAATATAATTTATTTACATTTAGAAAGATATCAAGCCATTTGATGGATATTCTGATTTTCTCCTCATGTTTTTTAAAAATTTATCCTTATTATTGAAAGTATTGCAGATGTCTCTTTTATCCCCCATGATGGATAATTCTTGATTTATGAAGTTCTTACGGTTTTTAGTTTCTTTCTGATTTTCATGAATTTTATAAAAATATTATTTCAGATCACTAGGATTAATTGTCTAAACTTTATCAAACAATAATTTGTGTTCACTTATGTAAAAATATTGAAATCAGTATTAGAGTATATAATTTTACTTATATCCTTGAATATTTAACGTACTCTATCTTCTACAAAGATAAATTAATTTTAATTTATTGCTTAAGAGCATATTTTATTCTTTGTTATTAGCATTCTGGTGTAAAATAAACTCCAGACAATAAAATGGTGATGTAGTTTAAAAAAAAAAATTCCATCCCAGTATCATAATTGCTTTTAATAATTTCTGTCTCTCCAGTATGTGAGAATTATTTCTTATTTGCAACATATAAATTAAAAATGGGAAATATTATTGGTGTCAACAGATACTTTATAAGTAAGTTTGTTTATGAATAAACATTTTCCTTAACCATTTGGATATATGGAGAAGGTTTACTAGATGATATTTTCTAATAGTAATAATCTTTCTTTCCCTTTTTACAACCTCAGTTTCCTTTGGGGGCAGACACAGAGCCTGGAATGGGAACATTCAAATTTATAATAATTTATAATGTTATTTTAACTTTAATTGCATAGCTTAATTAAAATGTTTAATATGTTAGTATACTTATAATAGTTATCTTGTAATATACATCACTTTACATGTAAAATCTAGTATATATGATTATGATCATTCAGTTATTGAGGGTATATTATGTGCTGGGTCTGGGTGGGACTGTTGTATCTAAAAGGAATAAAATTAAATATAAGGTAAGTTTCTTGAAGTCTAGGAATTTTTATTCTAGTGAGTAGTGACAAGAAAGTAAATACTAATACAATATAAGGATAATAAGTAATATTGAAGTTCAGAGAAGGGTAGAGTAAGCTAGGTAGGTTAGGAATGTATCAGAGGAAGTATGTATGAGTTCATTGTAAAGAAAAACTTGAAAGGTTTCTAGGCTTAGGAAATAGAGGAAAGAGAAGCTCAGGATATGGGAGGTGGTTGTTACAATGAAAGAACCTCACTGCAAATCTTGTTCCACCATTTATCACCTGTGAGGCCAGTTCTCTGATTCTTAAGTTTCATTTATTATACCTCATAGGTCTGTTTTGGGATTTAACAAAATAAATATTTTAAAGAACTCATCTTCCTGCTCTCTGGAGAATGATGATGACACATTCCAGGGACAATGGATACCTTAGACTGACTGTAAGGAATAAGAAAAAGTCATCCTATCTAATAAAGAGGGAATATGCTAACTGACCTTCACGCTGTTGCAAAGATGGCAGCCCCCACAGCCAACAAGAAGGGAATATGTTAATTGACTGTCCAAGCCTCAAATATGGTGGTGCCCACAGCCAATAAGGAGGGAATATGCTAATTGATTGCCCCATCCTCAAATGTGGCAGCGCCCATAGCCATAAGATGGTGGTACCCAGTCCCTTCAGTCTTGCCACACACCTGCCTCTAGAGTCTCCCAGTTCCCTCAGTCCCCCAGCCTCCCAGGGCCAACCCAAGGCTCAGGCAAGCCTCGGATGGTGGCTGTCCAACCGCCTAGGGCCACCCCAGGCTCAAGTAACCAGGGCCAGCTGAGGCTTGTGCTGCCAGCAGTGGCAGCAGTAGAGATGTGATGGGGTGTCACCTTCCCCTGATTGTTGGGGCGTCTCCTGTCCCTGAGAGCTCCTGACTATGAGAGGGAGCAGGCTGGGCTGAGGAACCCCCCTCCAGTGCATGAATTTTCATGCACCAGGCCTCTAGTGTTACATAAAGAGGGAAGACCAGGTTGTGGACAGCCTTGATACTGAGCCAATGAGTTTTGAATTGACACTTTGTGCAGTAGGAAGTCTATAGGTTTTTGAGACCATAAATGGTAAGAAGAAATTAGCATTTGGAAATACACAGGATGGACTAGAGGAGGTCAAGATGGGAGGAAGAGAAATAACATTTTAATTTAAATTGTATGTTTTTCTTTACTTCTCTATATAGCTTTAATAAGCAGAGTTTTAGCCATGAGAGATTATAGAGGACCTGACTGCCTATACCTGAATTTCACAAAGGGAGAAGAAATATCTGTTTATGTTAAACTTGCAGGAGAACGGGAAGATTTGTGGGCAGGAAGTGTAAGTATCTAATCTTAAAAATTGAATAAGAGTAAATGGCCAGCTTACAAAAGGATGCTTATCATCTCTAAAGGAACTATATAGATCCCTTAACAGATTTAACATTTAAAAACATTTTAATTATTGATTTTAGAGAGAGAGGGGAAGGGAAAGAGAGAAAGAGAGAGAAACATTGACTTGCTGTTCTTTTTATTTATGCATTCACTGGTTGCCTCTTGTATATGCTCTGTCTGGGGATCTAACCTGCAACCTTGGCATATTGGGTGGATGCTCCAATCAACTGAGCTACCCAGTGAGGGCCAAATCCATAACATATTTAGGTAAACAAAAAATGGTCAAGTTGTCCTGGCCGATTTGGCTCAGTGGATAGAGCGTCGGCCTGCAGACTAAGGGGTTCTGGGTTTGATTCTGGTCAAGGCCATGTACCTTGGTTGCGGGCACAACCTCAGTAGGGGGTGTACAGAAGGCAGCTGATCGATGTTTTTCTCTCATTGATGTTTCTAACTCTTTATCACTTTCCTTTCCTCTTTGTAAAAAATCAATAAAATATATATTTTTTAAATGGTCATGTCTAGTGTTAGTTTCAAATTTCTATGAAGTAGCTTTTGGGAAGGCAGTCTGGTTGGGATAGAAGTCTAAAAGTGTCTTGAAATTACTTTTACATAGCATGCATTATTTTTGAACCTAGCTTACTTATTTTTTTGGAGAGACTTTAGAAGTGCCAATGGAAATTATAGAATGACTAGGCTTAAGAGAGGCTGGGAAGTTTTAGTTACTGAGATTAAAAAGCGTGCCTTTCTGAGCAAATAAAGGACTGAGTTGTTATTGAAAAGGTCCTCAGATAGCCTAGGGAAGACCTTTCATGGAAAAAAAAGAACTGGGAGAGCCTTCTATTTGGCCCAAAGTCCTATTACACTGAAATTCCTAGAAGCCAGATAGAAAAATTAATGATCTCTCTCTCATATATAATAGAAAAATTAATGATTAGTGTTTTCACTTGAAAATAGCATCTTTGATTATATCATTATGCTTTATAATGAATGAAAGGATGCTATGATAAGTAATTTTACTCCCAAGCTGAACAAGCATGACCAACCTAATACATACATCGTTTCTATATATTATATGCATCAGATCTCTCCCTTGTGTGACTTCTGTGATCACTATTTGAAGGAGCTCATTGTATTTGGATCTGTCCTGCTTTTTAGCATCAGAGACTATATGACTGGAACTTTGAATGTCACCAGCCAGAATTGTTTGCCTGGCCTCTGCAAGTGCTAATTTTCCTTATTATTCTGGTCCCTTAAACAATGCCAGTCTATGTTTTGAAAGGATTGGAGTCACTCAATGCAGCTATAAGAAAAATTACATAGTAGGTATCGTGGAAAACCAAACATCTTATTTACTATGTGTGAAAATGATAGTTCTGCACAAGAGCAGTGTGTAATGTGTGGAGCCAATGTGAAGTTTCAAGCACACTTAGCTTTGTGCAGGATGTGTTTAGTTCAGGCACATGTGCTGGATCAAAAGACCAAAAGAACGATGGTCTTTCAGAGAAGCATCCATCAGATCAGACCCTCAAACCTCAGAGAGAAGGTAGGGGAGGTTGTGGGGAAGAGGAAGAGATCCACCAAAGGACTTGCATGCATGCATATAAGCGTAACCAATGGACACAGACACCAGGAGAGTAAGGGCATGATGGGGGGTGGGGTGGGGTGGGCGGCCAAGGAGGAGATAAGGACACATGTAATACCTTAATCAATAAAGAATATTTTAAAAAGGCGGTGGGGGTTGGGGGAGAGAACATACAAGAAAAAAGAAAAAAGAAAAGAAAGACAGAAAGATGGTCTTTAAACCTTGATAGGGATAGGAAATGGGCTGAGAATGGCTGTGTGAAGACTTCACTCTCTAGGGACATCCTATAGGCACTAAAACTGGATTAAGAGGATCTCTGTTATCAGAGTGGCCCCATAAAAGTTAAACGGAACCAAATCCTCCTGGAGGACTCATAGATCTTTACCATCTGGATCAAACTCTCTTGGCCCTTCAGAGTTTAAAGCTCTTACCAGATTTTGACATCCCGAAAATGAGGAATATATCACAGTTCTATCTAGTTTGGCAACTGCCACCTTTCGCTGGCCGATGGATATCCCCAGTTTGCTAGTGTAAATCTGTGGTCCACCTGGGCAGGGAAGGTCACCAGGGAACACAAAAAGGAAGAAAAGGAGGATACGAAAGATTTTCCCTCTGAAGTTTGAAAAAAAAAAGGCATTTTACAACCTGAATCTTTGTTTCTTCCTATTAATGTTGTTTCTTTTGAATAACAAAAGGGATATTATTTCACTCACTTTCTTTTAGATGGCAAATGAAAGCCAATTAATACTTGTGATTTAAAATAGATAAAAGCCAAGGACATGGGCAAAATTAGGTTTAATTGTTATTACTGCTATGAGCATTCTTCCTTGCTAATGTTTTTTCTTAATTTTGATAGAAAGGGAAGGACTTTGGATATTTTCCCAGAGATGCAGTCCAGATCGAAGAGGTGTTTATACCCGAGGAAATTCAAATACCAACCAAAGTGAGTAAATTCATTATGGTTATTAATTGAATTTAAAATTTCTTGGCTTAAATAGCTTTCTGAAGTATAAATGCTCCTTGGTTATATATTTTATATGGTGAATACAATAAAATAGTTGGTCTGAGAACTCACTTTAGGAATAGTTTGATTGTGTGAATAAAATTAGGTAAGACAAAGTTATGAAAAGCAAAGCTTTGCTTTCTGAAAAATTAACAGACAAAGTTGCAGAGTGTAGTGGTTAAGAGCATGGATTCTGGAGGTGGACTGAGTTCAAAGCCTGACTCAGCCATTTAGTAGCTTTGTGATCTTGTGAGTCTTAATTGTCTCATCTGTAAAATGAGGATGATGATTATAATATAGTGCTACCTCATAAATTTATTGAGGAAATGTAAGCATATATAACCTACATAGAACAGTACTTTAGTACTGGTAAACCCAATGTGTTAGATTTTATTACTAATGTTATTATCCTACATGGACAAATTTTAATTTTCATCACACTCTTGTTAAGAAAAAAATATAGCCCTACTTACTCTGTTTGGCTCAGTGGATAGAGCGTCAGCCTGCAAACTAAAGATCCTGAGTTTAATTCTGATCAAGGGCATATGCCTGGGTTGCAGTCTTAGTCCCTAGTAGGGGGCATGCAGGAGGCAGCCAATCAATGATTCTCCCTCATCATTGATGTTTCTATCTCTCTCTTCCTCTCTGAAATCAATAAAAAAAGGAAAAATAATATAATTGGAGCCACTTTATATTTGCAGCCATAGCTGCAAACCCAGAGGAACTGCCTTTCATGTCATATGCCTCAAAACTTTGGAATATTAAAACAGGGTAAAATAACCTTTGGACTGAGCCTAACACAACATTGTGTCCCAAAGATAACAGGATAAGAAGAGAGCAGATATTATAAACATTGTTTAGAATTAGCATCATCATCTTAGCTTATTTGCACCAACAGAAATGTCTTTCTACTATTGATATAATTGCTCCTTTCTCATAAATACACCTTGCCTTTGTCTTTTAATCAGAACACCATTTGGGTTTCTACCCGAATAAGTAATTCCTGAATAGCTATTCTTTTTTTAAAATCTCAAATAAATGCTTGTTGCCTGTTACTTTGAAAGGCCTTTTATTTTTAGGTTAGACTTTCTATAAGTATATCTATATAACCTCTTTTTCTGTTAGAGTTTTAAATAAGCTTGATAATGTTAGCTTGATAATGAGAAAGGGAATCAGAAAATAACTTTCTGAGAAATCAAGATGGCAGCATAGGTGAACACCTAAACTGCTGCCTCACACAACAATTTCAAAACTACAACTAAAAGACAAAATGGACATCATCCAGAACCATAGGAAAGCTGGCTGAGAGGAAATTCTACAACTAGAAGGAAAGAGAGGGGCTCACGGAGACTCAAAAGAGCTGCAAAAAGCTGAGGTACAGAGATATGCTTGTGGAGAGAGCGGGCGGTGATGTACCTGGCTGACTTCCTCTGTTGGGAGGGAGACAGAGACTCCTGACTACACTAAGACCCAGTACCAACGGCACTGAACCCCAGTTCTGGGCGAGACTCATATAGGGGGAGTCTGGACTGTCGTGAAAAAGGAGGAGTGCACAGAAATTTAGGGGAGCTGCGAAGGGGCAGAGGTCTGGGGCACACATACCACTGTGCGCAGAGAGGACTGACTGTTGATTGTGCTGCTGGCTTTCTCTAGTGGGCGGAAGACAGAGCCTCCCAACTGCACTGATCTCCACTTCTGACTGCACTAAACCCCAGTTTTAGGCGAGACCCTGGGGACCAAGACTCATACGGGTCCCTGAGCACATGGGAACCGGAAAGGAGGAGGTCTAGAGGCACAAGTACACATGCACACAGAGAAGCCTGTAGTAATTAGTGACAGACACTTGAGACCAAAGGGGCCGAGTAGGGCAAGCTAATGGGAAGTAAGGGCTCTCTGCTCAGCCCTGAGAATCCACCATCCAAGCTCAACAGAGAGGCTTTTGCAGTTTTACAAGTCTTATAAGGCTCACTCCAGCACAGAAGTTCTCCCATCATAGCAAAAATGTGAAGACAAAGAAACAGACCACAAACAAAAAAAATGGAGGAAAACAAATGACTGGATATAGAGTTCAAAACCATGGTTATAAGGTTTTTCAAGAATTTCCTAGAAAAGATGGATAAATTAAGTGAGACCCAAGAGAAGATGAAAAAGGAACAACTAGAAATTAAACATACACTCACTGAAATAAAAAATATTATACAGAGACCTAACAGCAGACTAGAGGAACACAAGAATCAAGTAAAAAATTTGAAATACAAAGAAGCAGAAAACAATCCACTGGAAAAGCAAAAAGCAAAAAGAATCCAATAATTGAAGATAGTATAAGGAGCCTCTGGGACAACTTCAAGCATACCAACATCAGAATAACTGGGATGCCGAGACTGGTTTGGCTCAGTGGATAGAGCGTCGGCCTGAGGACTGAAAGGTCCTAGGTTCGATTCCGGTCAGGGGCATGTACCTTAGTTGCGGGCATGTCCCCAGTGGGGAGTGTGCAAGAGGCAGCTAATAGATGTTTCTCTCTCATTGATGTTTCTGATCTCTCTCTATCCCTCTCCCTTCCTCTCTGTAAAAAACAATAATATATATATATATATAAATAAAAGAATTATGGGGATGTTAGAAGAAGAGAGAGAGCAAGATACTAAAAACCTATTTGAAGAAATAATGACTGAAAACTTCCCACATCTGGTGAAAGAAATAGATTTAAAAGTTCAGGAAGGGCACAGAACCCCAAACAAAAGGAATCCAAAGAAGACCACACCAAGACATATAATAGTTAAAATACCAAGAGCAAAAGAGAAAAAGAGAATATTTTTTTAAAATTAAATCTTTTTATTTTTTATTTTTTATTTTTTTCCATTTATTTAAATTAATTTTTTATACATATCTCCCCATTGCCCCCCTACCTCCCAGGCATACCCCAAACCCCAGTGTCTATGTTCATTGGTTATGATTATATGCATAGATACAAGTCCTTTGATTGATCTCTTATCTACCTCACCTTACTTTAATCTTCCTGCTGTAATTTCACAGTCTGTTTGAAGCTTTACTGTCTCTGTATCTATCCTTTTGTTCATCAGTTTATAATGTTCTTTATTACCCCCCAATGAGTGCGATCATGTGATGCTTCTCCTTCATTGACTGGCTTATTTCGCTAAGCATAAGGCTCTCCAGTTCCAACCAGGTTGCTGCAAATGGTAAGAATTCCTTCTTTTTAATGGCAGCATAGAATTCCATTGTGTAGATGTACCACAGTTTTCTGATCCACTCATCTGCTGACGGGCACCTAGGCTGTTTCCAAATTGTGGCTATTGTAAATTGTGCTGCTATGAACATAGGGGTGCATAAATCCTTTCTGATTGGTGTTTGTGATTTCTTAGGATAAATTCCTAAGAGTGGTATTACAGGGTCAAATGGGAGATCCATTTTTAGTTTTTTGAGGAAACTCCATACTGTTCTCCACAGTGGCTGCACCAGTCTGCATTCCCACCAACAGTGCACAAGGGTTCCTTTTTCTCCGCATCCTCGCCAACACTTGTCGTTTGTTGATTTGTTGATGATTGCCATTCTGACAGGTGTAAGATGGTATCGCATTGTCGTTTTGATTTGCATCTCTCGGATGATTAATGACTTTGAGCATGTTTTCATGTGTCTCTTGGCCTTCCTTCTGTCATCTTTTGAAAAGGTTCTATTTAGGTCCGTTGCCCATTTTTTTAATTGGATCCTTCATCTTCCTTTTATTAAGTTGTATAAGTTGGTTGTAGATTTTGGAGATTAAACCTTTATCAGTGATAGCATTTGCAAATATGTTCTCCCATGCATTGATCTTTCTTGTTGTTTTGTTGATGGTTTCTTTTGCTATGCAAAAGCTTTTTATTTTGATGTAGTCCCATTTGTTTATTTTTTCTTTAGCTTCCATTGCCTTTGGAGCAGTATCAGTGAAGAAGTTCTTTCAGCATATATCTGAGATTGTGCTGCCTGTGGATTCCTCTAGTATTTTTATGGTTTCCCTTCTAATGTTTAAGTCCTGTATCCATTTTGAGTTTATTTTTGTATTTGGTGTAAGTTGGTGGTCCAGTTTCAATTTTTTGCATGTATCTGTCCAATTTTCCCAACACCATTTATTGAAGAGGCTATCTTGGTTCCATTGAATGTACATGCCTCCTTTGTCAAATATTAATTGAGCATAGTGGTTTGGGTGGATATCTGGGTTCTCTATTCTATTCCATTGATCTATATGTCTGTTCTTGTGCCAGTACCAGGCTGTTTTGAGAACAGTTGCTTTGTAGTATAGCTTGAAGTCTGGTATTGAGATCCCACCTACTTTATTCTTTTTTCTCAGAATTGCTGTAGCTATCCGTGGTCTTTTTCTGTTCCAGATGAATCTATGAAGAATTATTTGTAGGTCTGTGAACTATGTCGTTGGTATTTTAATGGGTAGTGCGTTGAATCTGTAGATTGCTTTGGGTAGTATGGACATTTTAATAATGTTGATTCTCCCAATCCATGAGCATGGTATGCTCTTCCATCTGTTAACATCTTCCTCTATCTCTTTTTTCAGTGTCCTGTAGTTTTCTGCATAAAGGTCTTTTACCTCTTTAGGTAGGTTTATTCCTAGGTATCTTAATTTTTTTTGTGCGATGGTAAATGGGATTGCTTTTTTAGTTTCTCTTTCTATAATTTCACTGTTAGTGTATAGAAATGCCACAGACTTCTTAGCATTAATTTTGTATCCTGCTACATTGCCAAATTCATTAATTAAGTCAATTAGTTTTGGAATAGAATCCTTTGGGTTTTTTATGTACAGTATTATGTCATCGGCATATAAGGACAGCTTTACTTCTTCTTTTCCAATTTGGATGCCTTTTATTTCTTCTTCTTGTCTAATTGCAATGGCTAATACTTCCAGTCCTATGTCGAACAGGAGAGGTGAGACTGGGCATCCCTGTCTTGTTCCTGTTCTTAGGGGAAATAGTTTTAGTTTTTGCCCATTGAGTATGATGTTAGCTGTGGGTTTATCATATATGACTTTTAGATGTTGAGGTATGCTCCTTCTATTCCCACTTTGCTGAGAGTTTTTATCAAGAAAGGGTGTTGGATTTTGTCAAATGCTTTTTCTGCATTAATTGATATGACTTTGTGATTTTTATCTCTCAATTTGTTTATGTGATGTATCATGTTTATTGATTTGCGGATATTGTACCATCCCTGCATTCCTAAGATGAATCCTACTTGGTCATGGTGTATGATCTTTCTGATGTACTGCTGGTCTGATTTGCTAGAATTTTGTTGAGGATTTTGGCATCTATGCTCATGAGAAATATTGGTCTATAATTCTCTTTCATTGTGTTGTCTTTATCTGGTTTTGGTATTACGGTGATGCTGGCTTCATAGAAGGTGTTTGGAAGTGTTTCTTCTTCTTGAATGTTTTTGAATAGTCTGAGGAGGATAGGTTTTAATTCTTCATTGAATGTTTGGCAAAACTCGCCTGTGTAGCCATCTGGACCCGGGCTTTTATTTGCTGGAAGCTTTTTGATTACTGCTTCAATTTCTTCCATAGTTATTGGACTATTGAGATGGTTGGCTTCCTCCTCATTGAGTTTTGGGAGGTTATATTTTTCTAGGAAAATGTCCATTTCTTGCAGGTTGTCCAATTTGTTGGAATAGAGTTGTTCATAGTATTTTTTAACAATCCTTTGTATTTCCACAGGGTCTGTTGTTATTTCTCCTCTTTCATTTCTGATTTTGTTTATTTGGGTCTTCTCTCTTTGTCTTGGTGAGCCTGGTTAGGGGTCCATCAATCTTGTTTATCCTTTCAAAGAACCAGCTCTTTGTTTTGTTGATCTTTTGAATTGTTTCTTTGGTCTCCAAGTTGTTTATCTCCGCTCTGATCTTCACTATTTCCTTCCTTCTGAGTACACTGGGGTTTTCTTGTTGCTCACGTTCTAGCTCTTTGAGTTGTAGGTTTAGGTGATTTATTACCATTGTTTCCTGTTTTTTGCAGTAGGCTTGTAGGGCTATGAACTTCCCTCTCAAGACTGCTTTCACTGTGTCCCATAAATTTTGTATTCTTGTGTTGTCATTGTCATTTGTTGCCATGATGTTTTTTATTTCTTCCTTGATCTCTCTGATTACCCAGTCGTTGTTTAAAAGCATGCTGTTTAGTCTCCATGTGTTTGATTTCTTTCTATTGTTTTTATTATAGTTGATTTCCAGTTTTATGCCACTGTGGTCTGAGAAAATGCTTGATATGATTTCTATCTTCTTGAATTTGAAGAGACTTTTCTTATGACCCAACATATGATCTATCTTTGAAAATGACCCATGTACACTGGAGAAGAATGTATATTCTGTGGCTTTGGGGTGAAATGTTCTGAAGATGTCAATTAATTCCATCTGGTCTAGTGAGTCATTTAGGATTGATGTTTCTTTGCTGATTTTTTGTTTAGAGGATTTGTCAAATGGTGACAGTGGGGTATTAAAGCCTCCTACTATGATTGTATTGCTGTCAATATCTCCCTTAATATCCTCCAGGAGTTTTTTTTTATGTATTTAGGTGCTCCTATATTGGGCGCATATATGTTTACGAGAGTTATTTCTTCTTGTTGGATTGTTCCCTTTAGTATTATGAAGTGGCCTTCTTTATCTCTTGTTATGTCCTTCACTTTGAGATCTAATTTGTCAGATATAAGTATTGCAACCCCAGCTTTTTTTTCATTTCCATTTGCCTGAAGTACCATGTTCCATCCCTTCACCCTCAATCTGTGTGCGTCTCTTTTTCTAAGGTGGGTTTCTTGCAGACAGCAGATATATGGATCATGTTTTCTTATCCAATCGGTTACCCTATGTCTTTTGATTGGAACATTTAATCCGTTTACATTTAAAGTTATTATTGATAAGTACTTATCTGTTGCCATTTTTAGTCCTTACCCCCGAGTTCCTTCTTCGCTTCCTCTTTCTTTTTATTACAGCAGACCTTTTAACATTTCTTGCATTGCTGGTTTAGTGGTAATATATTCCCTTAGTCCTTTTTTGTCTGTGAAGCTTTTGATTTCACCTTCAATTTTGATTGAGAGTCTTGAAGGGTACAGTATTCTTGGGTTCAGACCCTTCCTTTGCATGACTTTGTATATTTCATTCCATTCTCTTCTGGCCTGACGAGTTTCTGTTGAGAAGTCAGTAGCTAGTCTTATGGGGGTTCCTTTGTAGGTAACTTTCTGTTTCTCTCTGGCTGCTTTTAAGATTCTTACTTTGTCGTCGGTGTTTGCCAATTTAATTATAATGTGCCTCGGTGTCGGTTTGTTGGGGTTCATTTTGCTTGGGACTCTGTGAGCTTCTTGGATTTGTGTGGGCTTTTTCTTTTCTATATTGGGGAAATTTTCTGTCATTATTTCTTCAAACACATTCTCTAATCCTTGTTCAGTTTCCACTCTTTCTGGAACCCCAATTATGCGGATGTTATTTTGTTTCATGTTATCTCAAAGTTCCCTTAGACTGTCCTCTTGCTTTTTAACTTTTTTTTCTAGAAGCTGCTGTACTTGGGTATTTTTTCCTACCGTGTCTTCTAGCTCACTGATGCGGTCCTCTGCTTCTTCTAGTCTACTTTTGATGCTTTCTATTGAGTTCTTTATAGCAGTGATGTCATTATTCATTTCTTCTTGTTTATTCTGCACATCCTCTAGTTTCTTCTGCATTTCTTCTTGTTTATTCTGCACCTCCCCTAGTTTATTCTGCGTTTCTTCTTCATCCTTCTTCACCTCCTCTAGGCTCTTACTCATATTGTCAAATTTGTCTTCCATTCTTTTCAACCACATTATGATAATTTCTCTGAACTCTTTCTCTGGTAGGCTTATTTGTGGTTCTATTTCGTTTACTTCCTTTTCTGGTGAAACCTGCCTTTCTGTCTTTTGTGGGCTGTTTATTTTTCTTCCCATGGTCTTTCTTCTCTGGGTGTCTGGTTATGTAGTGCTCTCTCCTACGTTGATTGAAAGGCACAAACTACAACACGACCAGGTACGGCACACAAGGCACTGAGTAGAAATGTATTCAAGATGTTAATAATCACAAATAAGGTGACCACCAATGAAGGACAAATTAGGGGTAAATAGAGAAAGAAGAAGAGGAAAATGAGGAAGAAAGAAAAGAAAGAAGTGCCAAAATACAATTGGGAGAGTGAGGAAAAAAAAAGATAAATAAATGAACAATAAAATAAAATAAAATAAGAAAATAAAAAGGAGAAAAAGGAGAAGGAAAGAGGAAGAGAAAAATGTCAGATAGAAAAGAAAGTGTATAAGAGAGAAAAGAGGAACAAACTATAGATGTCAGGAGACAACTTCAATAGAACAGTCACTAATCCCAATAAAGGCCAGCAACCAGTACCTAGAGATTGATGCAAATTGCAAATAGCAACTGGTATCGAGGGAGATGAGGGAAAAGAGAGGTAGAAAACAAAGCAAGCAAAAAGCAAAATAAAACAAGTAGAATAAACTAAAACAATCTCTCAAAAAATATTTCAAAAAATCGATATAATCACTTTTCAGGCAAATAGCAACAAAAGGACATAGAGAAAAAACAACTTTTTGGCTAGTGAAGACAAGAGGGGAGAGGTTTGTGTGGACTTGTAGTAGGGGATTTGAAATTAGATATATAAATGGGGTGAAATTTTAACCAGGTAAAGAGAAAAATAGGGAGAATCTAAAGTTGGAAAAGGGAAAGAGAAACAAGACAGCAAAATGGGGAAAGTCAGGAGGAAAGTGTTGGCATAAAGGTGGAGTTGAGTTGGAGTAAAATTGTGCTAAAGGGAAGATGAAAATAGAATGTAGAACTCTAATCCCGAAATAAAATAAAGAGAAAACAAAATGACACTTTTTTTTCCCAAAAACGGTAAAGTACTAGTAGTAATTAATAATACTAGTTTAAAACAAAAATGTAGTAAGTATAAAGGTAAAATCAATTGAGGCAGAAAGAAAATATACTCTTTTAATTAAAATATGTGAAAATGAAAAATAAAGAATTAAAAATTAAGAAAAAGAAAAAAGAAAAAAGGAAAAAAAAAAGAAGTAAAATAGAATGGTCCTTCACTTCCACTATTATTCTGCTTGGCACTCCTGTTTCCCAGTAGGGGAGGTATTGCAGTTCCCTGTGTTCCCCTCTTGTTGTTTTAATCTCTTTATTCTCTTGTGGTTATTCGAGAGTCAATTTGTGTGTCATCCATTGGGTGGCAGTGTTTCGGAATTGATTTCTGAGACAAAGCACAGGACCTCTCTAGGCTGTGCTCAGATCCTGCTACTCTGTGGTTCCCAAAACCAGTTTGTGGGGGTTTTGCAGCCTGGACACTGCAATAACTCCCAGGTTGTCCCTCTGCCCCAGAGAAAAAGAAAAAAAAAAAAGAGTCGTTTTCTGGAGCTCTCCTCTGTCAACAGCTCAGAGGGTTTGCCTTCACACTCAGGGATCACGCCCTGACCACCTCCTCGGACCTCTCCAGAGGCAGCTTTCCCGCAGCCTGGCTCCCACAGTGCGCGTCTCTGCCCTGAGGGGGTAGGAGACCGCACCCTGGCCCAGGCGAAATCTGACCCTTCCACGCGCGCGTGCAGTATGGATCTCTGAATCCTCAGTCTGCGTGTCTGTGCTGCCTGGGAAGCCGCGCTCTGGGTCCTGGCTGCTCTGTGGGTGCCTCAGTCAGCCGCAGCTTTCAGACCTCGGCAGACATCCACCTCCCCCTTAAGTCAGGCACAATCTGACCTTTCCGTGTGCTCTGTGGATCTCTGATTCCGTCAAGTGTCTGCGCCGATTGGAGAGCGGAGTTCTGGGTCCTCGGGTTCCTGGCTGCTCGATGGGTGCCCAGCCACAGGCTTCAGACCGCCGCAGACATCCACCTCCCACTGCAAGATGGCTCGGGCTCTGAGTTCGCGCTGGTGGCTCCGGCCGACAAAAACCCCGTGGCAGTGGGGTGCCTGGCCGGGAGAGCCCCTTCCAGCAGTTCTCCGCCTTCCCCTGGAGGACAACTGACTCCTAGCTTGCCAACAAACACTCCCAATGCAACTCTCAGCCGCTCTCTCTCCCTCTGCCCAGCGACAAAGCTCCAGACGCATCCATCTACTCCGCCGCCATTTTCTCCTCCACCTAAAATTAAATCTTTATTATTCAGATTATTACATTTGTTTCTCTTTTTTCCCCTCCATAGCTCCCTGCCACCCAACTCCCACCCTTTCCTGTGCCCTTACCTCCCTCCCATTGACCTCATCCATAGGCGTATGATTTTTGTCCAGTCTCTTCCTGTACACCCCTCACCCTTTCCCCTGAAAATTATCAGTCCACTCCCTTACTGTGCTCCTGATTCTATTATATTCACCAGTTTATTCTGTTGATCAAATCTTCAATTCCCTTAATTTTCAGATTCACTTGTTGATAGATATGAATTTGTTGTTCATAATTTTTTGTCTTTTACCTTTTTCTTCTTCCTCTTCGAAAAGAGTACCTTTCAGCATTTCATATACTACTGGTTTGGAGTTGATGAACTCCTTTAGCTTTTTCTTATCTGTGAAACTCTTTATCTGCCCTTCAATTTTGAATGATAGCTTTGCTGGATAGATTATTCTTGGTTGTAGGTTTTTGCTATTCATCACGTTGAATATTTCTTCCCACTCCCGTCTGGCCTGCATCATTTCTGTTGAGAAATCAGCTGACAGTCTTATGGGTGCTCCCTTGTAGGTAATGAACTGTATTTCTCTTGCTGCTTTTAATATTCTCTCTTTGTCTTTTGCTCTTGGTATTTTAATTATGATGTCTCTTGGTGTAGTCCTCTTTGGATTCCTTTTATATGGGGTTCTGTGTGCTTCCTGGACTTGTAAGTCTATTTCTTTTACCAGATTTGGGAAGTTTTCAGTCATTATTTCTTTAAGTAGGTTTTCAGTATCTTGCTCTCTCTCTTCTTCTGGCACCCCCACAATTCTGATGTTGGTACACTTGACGCTGTCCCAGAGGCTCCTTACATTAACTTCACATTTTTGTATTCTTTTCTCTTCTTGCTTTTCCAGTTGAGTGTTTTCTGATTCTTTATATTTCAAGTTTTTGACTTGGTTCTTGCCTTTCTTTAGTCTGCTGTTAGGACTCTGTATATTTTTTATTTCAGTCAGTGTATGTTTAATTTCTAGTTGGTCCTTTTTCATCTCTAGTTGGACTTTTCCATCTCTAGTTGGTTCTTTTACATCTCTAGTGGGATCTTTTGCATCTGTAGTTGGTCCTTTTTCATCTCCTCTTGGCTCTCGCTAACTTTATCCAACTTTTCTAGGATATTCTTGAAAAACCTTATAAGCGTGGTTTTGAACTCTATATCCAGTCGTTTGTTTTCCTCCATTTCTTTTGTTTGTGATCCCTTCCCTTGTTTCGGCATTTTCACTATGCTGGGGAAACTTCTGTGTTGAATTCAGCCTTATGATACCAGACTTGCAAAACCGCAGAAGCCTCTCTGTTGAGCTTGGGATGGGTGGAGTCTCAGGGCTTAAGGGACCACCTTGCCTTCCTGTTGGCCCCGCCCTCCACAGCTCCGGAGTCTCATGTGACTGGGTAATCACTGCAGCGGTCCTTGTGCGCACGCACAGTGCCTCTAGACTGCTGCCTTTCCGGCTCCCCTGCGCTCCGAGACCACACGAGTCTAGGTCCCCAGGGTTTCACCCGAAACAGGAGCTTAGTTGAGTCAGAAGTGGCACAGTTGGGATGGTCTGTCTCCCGTCCACTCGAGAAAGTCAGCAGCACCATCAGCAGTCTGTCCTCTACGCACAGTGCCGTGTGCGCCACTAGCCCTCTGATCTTTTGCGACTTCCCAAATTATCCGTGCACCTCTCCCTTTTCACAGTCCAAACTCCCCCCATATGAGTTTCAGCTAGATCTGGGGTTTAGTGTCGTAGGATAAGGGGTTCAATGCCTTTGAGAGTCTCCGTTTCCCTCCTGCCAGAGAAAACCAGCCAGGTACTCCAGCACCCGCTCTCTCCACACACGTGTCTTGGTACCTCAGCTTTTTTGCAGCTCCAATGGGTCTCTGTGAACCCCTCTCTTTCCCTCTAGTTGTAGAATTTCCACTCAGCCAACTTTCCTGTGGTTCTGGATGATGTCCGTTCTGTCTTTTAGTTGTAGTTTTGAAATTGTTGTGCGAGGCAGCAGTGTAGGTGTTCACCTATGCCGCCATCTTGGATTTTCCAAGAGAGAATATTAAAAGCAGCAAGAGAATAATAGTTAATTACCTACAAGAGAGCATCCATATGATTGTCAGCTGATTTTTCACAGAAATTATGCAGGCCAGAGGAAAGTGGCAAGAAATATTCAAAGTGATGAATAGCAAGAACTACAAACAAGATTACTCTACCCTGCAAACGTATCATTCGGAAATGAAGGGTAGATATAGAGCCTCACAGATAAGAAAAAGCTAAAGGAGTTCATCAACTCCAAACCAGTATTATATGAAATGCTTAAAAGTACTCTTTAATTAGAGGAAAAAGAAGAAAAAGGTAAAGATAAAAATTATGAACAACAAATACATATCTATCAACAAGTGGATCTAAAAATCAAGTGAATAAAAAATCTGAAGAACAGAATAAACTGGTGAATATAGTAGAATCAAGAGCATAGAAAGGGAGTGTACTGACAATTCTCAGGGAAAAGGGGTGAGGGGAGTGCAGAGAGAGACTGGACAAAATCATACACCTATGGATGAGGACAATCGGGGGCAAGGTAAGGGCAGAGGAAGGGGTGGGAGACAGGTGGAGGGGGTGCTATGGGGGCGGGGAGGGAAGAGGAACAGATGTAATAATCTGAACAATATAGATTTATTAAATAAAAAAAGAAAATAACTTTCCTTTTTAAAATTTTACCTGATATACCGTGAGGGAGGGAGGGATGTGGGAGAGAGAAAGAGAGAGAGAAGATAGCTTTTCAATATGGATTTTATAGCTCATTTAATTCAGATTCCAGGTTAAGCCAATTTATGTTTCATGAGGTCAGTGTGAAGTAATCCTGCCTAGTTAAGCAGAGTATTATCTGGCCTCTGCCCAACACAAATTCTGGGATTAACTGTCCATTTATTGTATAATTGTTGGTCCCATTAGTTCTATCTCCAACATTTTTCTGGACAATATTGTTTTCTCATTATTCTCACTCTGCGCTTCTCTCTTTTTTTTCTTTTTTTTTTGAATTTAAATCTTTATTATTCAGATTATTACATTTGTTTCTGTTTTTTCCCCTCCATAGCTCGCCTCCGTCTGGCTCCCAATCCTCCCTCTAGTCTTACCTTCCTCCCATTGACCTCACCCATAGGTGTATGATTTTTGTCCAGTCTCTCCTTGTACATCCCTCACACCAATCCTCCTGAAAATTATCAGTCCACTCCCTTTCTGTGCTCCTGATTCTATTATATTCACCAGTTTATTCTGTTGATCAAATTTTTAATTCACTTAATTTTTAGATTCACTTGTTATAGATATGTATTTGTTGTTCATAATTTTTTATTTTTTTACCTTTTTCTTCTTCCTCTACTAAAAAAGTACCTTTCAGCATTTCATATAATACTGGTTTGGAGTTGATGAACTCCTTTAGCTTTTTCTTATCTGTGAAGCTCCTTATCTGCCCTTCAATTCTGAATGATAGCTTTGCTGGATAGAGTATTCTTGGTTGTATGTTCTTGCTATTCATCACGTTGAAGATTTCTTGCCATTCCTGTCTGGCCTGCATCGTTTCTATTGTGCAATCAGCTGACAGTTCTATAGGTGCTCCCTTGTAGGTAGTTAACTGTTTTTCTTTTTTCTTTTTTAAAAATCTTTATTATTCAGATTATTACATTTGTTTCTCCTTTTTCCCCTCCATACTTCACCTGCACCTGAATCCCACCCTTCCCTCTACCCTTACCTCCCTCCTATTGACCTCATCCATAGGTGTATGATTTTTGTCCTGCCTCTCCCTGTATACCCCTCCCCCCTTTCCCCCTGAGAATTATCAGTTCACTCCCTTTATGTGCTTCTGATTCTATTATATTCACCAGTTTATTCTGTTGATCAAATCTTCAATTCCCTTAATTTTCAGATTCACCTGTTGATAGATACGTATTTTTTTAAATTTATTTTTATTAATTTTTTATACATATCTCCCCATTGCCCCCCCTCCCTCCCAGGCGTACCCCGACCCCCAGTGTCTGTGATCATTGGTTATGTTTATAAGCATGCATACAAGTCCTTTGATTGATCACTTATTTACCTCACCTAACTTTAATCTTTCTGCTATAATTTCACAGTCTGTTTGATGCTTTATGATTTTTGTCCTCCTGAGAATTATCAGTCTACTCCCTTTCTGTGCTCCTGATTCTATTATATTCACCAGTTTATTCTGTTGATCAGATTTTTAATTCACTTAGTTTTTAGATTCACTTGTTGATAGATGTGTATTTGTTGTTCATAATTTTTTGTCTTTTACCTTTTTCTTCTTCCTCTTTGAAAAGAGTACCTTTCAGCATTTCATATAATACTGGTTTGGAGTTGATGAACTCCTTTAGCTTTTTCTTCTCTGTGAAGGTCTTTATCTGCCCTTCAATTCTGAATGATAGCTTTGCTGGATAGATTATTCTTGGTTGTAGGTTCTTGTTGTTCATCACGTTGAATATTTCTTGCCACTCCCGTCTGGCCTGCATCGTTTCTGTTGAGAAATCAGCTGACAGTCGTATGGGTGCTCCCTTGTAGGTAATAAACTGTTTTTCTCTTGCTGCTTTTAATATTCTCTCTTTGTCTTTTGCTCTTGGCATTTTAATTATGATGTGTCTTGGTGTAGTCCTCTTTGGATTCCTTTTCTTTGGGGTTCTGTGTGCTTCCTGGACTTGTAAGTCTATTTCTTTTACCAGATGTGGGAAGTTTTCAGTCATTATTTCTTTAAACAGGTTTTCAGTATCTTGCTCTCTCTCTTCTTCTGGCACCCCCACAATTCTGATGTTGGTACGCTTGAAGCTGTCCCAGAGGCTCCTTACATTATCTTCACATTTTTGGATTCTTTTCTCTTCTTGCTTTTCCAGTTGAATGTTTTCTGCTTCTTTATATTTCAAATTTTTGACTTGATCCTTGCCTTTCTCTAGTCTGCTGTTAGTACTCTGTATAATAGTTTTTATTTTAGTCAGTGTATTTATCATCTCCTCTTGGGTCTCACTAAATTTATCCATCTTTTCTAGCATATTCTTGAAAAACCTTATAAGTGTGGTTTTGAACTCTATATCCAGTCGTTTTTTTCCCTCCATTTCTTTTGCTTGTAATCCCTTCCCTTGTCTTGGCATTTTCACTGTGCCGGGGACACTTCTGTGCTGGATTCAGCCGAAGAAGCCTCTGTTGAGCTTGGGATGGGTGGAGTTTCAGGGCTTAAGGGACCGCCTTGCCTTCCAGTCGGCCCCGCCCTCCACAGCCCCTGAGTCTCACATGACTGGGTAATGGCTGGAGTGGTTCTTGTGCGCGGGCGAACCCGCAGTGCCTCTAACCGCTGCCTTTCCAGCTCCCCTGCGAACCAGGACCACACGAGTCTAGGTCTCCAGGGTTTCGCCCAAAACAGGGGCTTAGTGGAGTCAGAAGTGGCACAGTTCGGAGGGTCTGTCTCCCGTCCACTCCTGAAAGCCAGCGGCACAATCAGCAATCTGTCCTCCGCGTGGTGCCGTGCGCGACCAGACCTCCGATCCTTTGCAACTCCCCTAAATTTCCGTGCACTTCTCCCTTTTCACAGTCCAAACTCCCCCTGTATGAGTTTCAGCTGGATCTGGGGTTTAGTGTCGCAGGACAAGGGGTTCAATGCCTTTGAGAGTCTCCGTCTCCCTCCCGCCAGAGAAAACCAGCCAGGTACTCCAGCACCCGCTCTCTCCTCGCGCAAGTCTCCGTACCTCAGCTTTTTGCAGCTCCTCTGGGTCTCTGTGAGCCCCTCTCTTTCCCTCTAGTTGTATAACTTCCACTCAGCCAGCTTTCCTGTGGTTCTGGATGATGTCCGTTCTGTCTTTTAGTTGTAGTTTTGAAATTGTTGTGCGAGGCAGCAATATGGGTGTTTACCTATGCCACCATCTTGGATTTCTCTCCTCGATAGATATGTATTTGTTGTTCATAATTTTTTATCTTTTATCTTTTTCTTCTTCCTCGTCTAAAAGAGTACCTTTTAGCATTTCATATAACTACTGGTTTGGAGTTGATGAACTCCTTTAGCTTTTTCTTCTCTGTGAAGGTCTTTATCCGCCCTTCAATTTTGAATGATAGCTTTGCTGGATAGATTATTCTTGGTTGTAGGTTATTGCTATTCATCACGTTGAATATTTCTTGCCACTCCCTTCTGGCCTGTATCGTAACTGTTGAGAAATCAGCTGACAATGTATGGGTGCTCCCTTGTAGGCAATGAACTGTTTTTCTCTTGCTGCTTTTAATATTCTCTTTGTCTTTTGCTCTTGGTATTTTAATTATGATGTGTCTTGGTGTAGTCCTCTTAGGGTTCCTTTTATATGGGGTTCTGTGTGCTTCCTGGACTTGTAAGTCTATTTCTTTTACCAGATGTGGGAAGTTTTCAGTCATTATTTGTTTAAGTAGGTTTTCAGTATCTTGCTCTCTCATTTCTTTTGGCACCCCCCCTAATTCTGATGTTGGTACACTTGAAGCTGTCCCAGAGGCTCCTTACATTATCTTCACATTTTCGTATTCTTTTCTCTTCTTGCTTTTCCAGTTGAGTGTTTTCTGATTCTTTATATTTCAAATTTTTGACGTGGTTCTTGCTTTCCTCTAGTCTGCAGTTAAGTCCCTGTACAATATTTTTTATTTCAGTCAGTGTATGTTTGATTTTTAGTTGGTTCTTTTGCATCTCTAGTTGGTTCTTTTTCATTTCCTCTTGGGTCTCGCTAAATTTATCCATCTTTTATAGGAGATTGTTGAAAAACCTTATAAGCGTGGTTTTGAACTTTATATCCAGTTGTTTGTTTTCCTCTATTTCTTTTTTTTGTGTGTGTGTGATCCCTTCCCTTGTCTCGGCATTTTCACTATGTCGGTAGAACTTCTGTGTTGGATTCAGCCTTATGATACCTGACTTGCAAAACTGCAAAAGCCTCTCTGTTGAGCTTGCGATGGGTGGAGTCTCAGGGTTTAAGGGACCGCCTTGCCTTCCAGTTGGCCCCGCCCTCCATGACCCCGGAGTCTCACGTGACTGGATAATCGCTGGAACGGTACCTGTGTGCATGAGCACACTCTTGCAGTGCCTTTAGACTGCTGCCTTTCCGGCTCCCCTGCGCTATGAATCTGGGTCCCCAGGACTTCGCCCGAATCTGGGGTTTAGTGGAGTAAGAAGTGGCGCAGTTGGGATGCCTTGTCTCCTGCCCTCTTGTGAAAGCCAGCGGCACAATCAGCAATCGGTCTTCTGGGCACAGTGCTGTGCTTGCTGCCCGACTTCTGCCCTCCTGCTACTCCCCCAAATTTCCATACATTTCTCCCTTTTCACAGTCCAAACTCCCCCCTATGAGTTTTGGCTGGACCTGGGGTTTAGTGTTGTATAATAAGGGGTTCAATGCCTTTGGGAGTGTCTGTTTCCCTCCCACCAGAGAAAGCCAGCCAGGTACTCTGGCACCCACTCTCTCCACGTGCGGGTCTCTGTATCTTAGCTTTTTGCAGCTCCTCTGGGTCTCTGTGAGCCCCTGTCTTTCCTTCTAGTTACAGAATTTCCACTCAGCCAGCTTTCCTGTCGTTCTGGAGGATGTTTGTTCTGTCTTTTAGTTGTAGTTTTTAAATAGTTGTGGGAGGCAGCAGTGTAGGTGTTTACCTATGTCGCCATCTTGGTTCTCTCCTCTCCGCTTCTCTTAATTAGAATACAACAATAACCTTGTAACCGACTTCCTATCTTCTTTAGCCCTCTTCCAACCCATTCTTTAAACAGCAAAGGATATTAAAAAAAAGGTGAAAATTAGATTATGTCATTTCTTTTGGATAAAGCCTTTTCGTGCTTTTTCATTGAACCTGTAATCAATCCCTGACTCTTTTCCTTGGTTCTACATGAACTTACTTGTCTTCCTGGCTGACTTTGTCTTACACAACGTTCTTTCCTCACACACTATGCTTCTGGTTACATTGGTCTGTTGCTGTTCTTACAACATGCCAAACTTTCCCCCAGCCCAGAGACCCAAACAGGTGATTCCCTCTAGTTGATATGCTTTCCCCAAGTTCTTCACTTGGCTATTTCCCTCTTATCTCTTAGGTCACAGCTTAAACATCAGTATGTCTGAGAGGCCACCAATGATGATTCTTATGCTTCTTTTTTTTTTAAATTAAAGCTTTATTATTCAGATTATTACATTTGTGTCTATTTTTCCCCTCCATAGCTCCCCTCCACCTGGCTCCCACCCTTCCCTCTGCCCTTACCTCCCCCTCATTGACCTCATCCATAAGTGTATGATTTTTGTCCAGTCTCTCCCTGCACGCCCCCCTTACTCCTTTCCCCTTTAGAATTATCAGTCCACTCCCTTTCTGTGCTCCTGATTCTATTATATTCATCAGTTTATTCTGTTGATCAAATTTTTAATTCACTTAAATTTTAGATTCACTTGTTGATAGATATGTATTTGTTGTTCATAATTTTTATCTTTACCTTTTTCTTCTTTTTTCTTTTTCAGCATTTCATATAATACTGGTTTGGAGTTGATGAACTCCTTTAGCTTTTTCTTATGATGCTTATTCTCCTTAATCACAACTTTCCTTTATTTCCTCCATAGCATTCATTGCAATTTATAATTATCTTTTTCCTATTGTTTACTATAGAATTTCAGCAACTAGCACAGTGCAGATCATATAGTAAACATATAATAGCCTCAAATTTTTATGTCAATTTCCCTGGGAGATAGACTCTGAGATGGATCTTTGCATCCAAAAAGTTTACTGTGGAGTCTTCCTAGAATAATATCATCTGTGAGAGAACAAAAGAAAAGAGAGGACTGGGCAGACAGAGAAGCTGAACTGTGATGCAGTTGCAACAAAGATCTCAGTAGAACTCTGAAGCTGGGATGTCCTTTCAGAGTTGTCCTTAATAGAGGCAAGAGGTTGGGCTTTGCTCTGACTGGTTTGTCTCAGTGGATAGGTTTGTCTCAGTGGATAGGTTTGGCTCAGTGGATAGAGCGTTGGACTGCAGACTGAAGTGTTCCAGGTTCAATTCTAGTCAAGGGCATGTACTTTGGTTGTGGGCACATTCCCAGTAGGGAGTGTGCAGGAGGCAACTGAATCGATGTTTCTCTCTCATAAATGTTTCTAACTCTCTGTCCCTCACTTTCTTCCTTCCTCTCTGTAAAAAATCAATAAAAAATATTACAAAAAAAGAGGATGGGCCTTTATTAGTATACTCTTGCATTACTGTCTCACCTGGGGTAGTGTAACCTTGATCTAGGTTAGGCTGGTGTATACGAGAGATAGTTACTGTTCTAAGCACTTGATTCATTTAATCCTCGAAACACCCCTCTACAGTAAGTACTATCATTAGCCTCATTTTACAGATTTCAATACTGAGGCACAAAAAGGTCATATAATTCACTCAAGGTCACAGAGCTAGTAAATGACAGAGTCAGGATTTGAACTCAGAGGATTTGTCTCTGAAGTTTGTTCTTTTTTTTTTTAAATATATTTTATTGACTTTTTACAGAGAGGAAGGGAGAGCGATAGAAAGTCAGAAACATTGATGACAGAGAGACATCCATCAGCTGCCTCCTGCACGCCCCCTACTGGAGATGTGCCCGCAACCAAGATACATGCCCTTGACCGGAATCGAACCTGGGACCTTTCAGTCCGAAGGTCGATGCTCTATCCACTGAGCCAAACCGGTCTCAGCTGAAGTTTGTTCTTAATCACTATATTGCAGTGCCAAAAACATATTGTGAAATTACAATTTTGAACTTTATTTTTAAAAATTCTGGGTATTATTCTCATGTAATATCCAAAGAGCAGTTAGATAGTTCAGATTAAAAAATAATAGCTTTACTATTTTTCTTTTTGATGATTTTATTGTTCTGTGAGATGAGAAAAGGTGTCTGTACCTCTATTGGCTATATGCAATATCTCAATAAAAGAAGTCCAAATGTCTTAGTGCAACTTTATTCAGGCCTTCGTGCTTTAGAGTCTCTGGCCTGTCTGAGCTGTGACCATGTGTGTGAAATTCCCTTCCCTCAAATTACTATATAGCTCAAGTGTCCATTCAGTGCACTCTTAGGAGTAACAAGATTTTATTGACACATATGCCTTTTCATCAGAGTTTATTTGCAGAGTGTACTAAAAGAGTTGTCTCTGCTTTTCAAATCCTTCAACTATTTGATAACAAATAAATCCTAATGTAAAATGATTTTCATTTAGTTTATATCAGTAAACTGAGAATTCAGTTGTGATACAACTGATAGTGTCTGAGATGAGGAGATCTGAGATATATATATATATATAAACTTCAGAGAGGAAAGGAGAGGGAGAGAGAAATAGAAATATCAATGATGAGAGAAAATAATTGATTGGCTGCTTCCTGCACACCCCCTGGGGATCCAGCCCACAACCTGGGCGTGTGCCCTGACCAGGAATAGAATGGTGACCTCCTGGTTCTTAGGTTGATGTTCAACCACTGAGCCACGTTGGCCTGGCAGGAGATCTGATTTTAAGTTTTGCTCTGCTGTTGAGTTAGTTGTGTAGTCTTGACAAAAGCATAGACATCCATTTTAAACAATTTAGGGAGAAATAAAGCATTTTAGTATATTTACATCAATCATATTTTTTTTTCCTTTTAGGAATCTGATTTTCTTTGTCTTCTTGGAGTAAGCTACGAATTTGAAAATGAAGATATTGAGTTAAATAGTGATTATGGTGAAAATATAAACCCATATGAAGATGATGAAAACCAAAAATCTAATGTATATGAAAATGATTTTCAGAGAGAACTTGGAGTTTATTCAATTTCTGAAAGTACTTGGTATGAAGATCAATTTCCATCATTAGAGGCTCCTGATGATATCAGAAAAACTAGTAACTCAAAAAATTGGGAAGGAGTAGAAACTGGAAGTGTAAAACCAGATCCTATTACAGAAGTGGATTATGTCCCACAGTCTGCAACTGTGCCTGATGTGAAAGGATGGTTTGGATTCAGAAGGGAACAAGCAGAAGAGAACACTTTTGAATCATTTATTGAACAAGGAAGCTTATTTCAACGTAGAAAAATAGCAGTAGAAGATGAGAAGGACCTAGAGGAATTAAATAATGATGGGCCTCAAACAGAACATAAACAAGAATCCGAATCAGAACTCAGTTCAGTGCCAAAGAAACAGACCAGAGCATCTGAGTCAGAGCACATTCTTAATCCTCAACCGATTGGTTGGTTTGGACATAGATTTACAAGTTACTTAGGTTTTGGAGGTGAGGAAACAAAGCCTGAATTATTGTCCAAAGAAGGCAATCCACCACTGCAAGATGTTTCTAATTCCATATCATCTGAAGAAGAACTCACAATTCCATGTACAGAAATATCAGAAAAAGAAGACACAATCACTAACAATAGCTCAATTATCGAATCAAGTTGGTTTGATTTTGGTTTTAGTATGCTAGGCTTTGCAAATGCTAATGAAGATAAAATTATAACATATAGTGAAAAGAAAGAAGAAGGAGGCAAAGGAGATAAACATGAACATCCTCCAACAAGTGAATTTGACTCTGATAAGAAACAAAAAATCAAAATAATAAAAATTATGGAAATTGAAGATCAATTAGGCAAGGAAGGAATTTTAGACAAAACAGATGATTCTGATACCTTACCATATTTTAAACATTTCTTGTATAATTTTGACAACCCTTGGAACTTTCAGAAGGAAATGGAATTTCCAGTTCCTGAAGAGATATTGGATGAAAATAATGTATTTGAAAATGATGAAACAGAAGAATTTTCATTTGAAAATGATCCCACAGCTAATTCAAAAGTTATGATGTTAAAAAGAAGATACAGCCAGTCAGGTTGGTATAAAAATGTCTTTACTATAATTTATTTTTAAAACATAATGGATATTTATTTACTAGAGGCCTGGTGCACGAATTCATGCATGGCTGGGGTCTCTCTGGGTGGCCTTCAGGGATTGGGCCAAAACCTGCTGTCCAATGCTGCCTGCAGCTCCTACCTGCTACTCCCACTCATCCTGTTTCCACTGCACCTGCTTTGGGCTCAAGCCCAATCAGTCCCAACCAAGAGAGGTTCCTGCTGCCATAGCAGTGCTTACCAGCTGTGAGCCCTGCATCTGGCGCCCTCCTGAGGGAGTGGCCTGTGGGATCAGGCCAAAACTGGCTTTCCAACATCCCTGGGCAGCTGGGGAGCTGAGGGCAAGTCTGGCCACACCGCTCGCCTGCTGCCCCCCTGATGGGGCTGAAAGAACTGGGAAACTCTGGTGGGGCAGAGAGGACTGGGCACTACCATCCTGTGACAGTGTGATGGTTATCTTTGTGACAGTGTGATGGTCAATTTGCATATTGCCTCTTAAGATTTCTTTGGAACATTCATATATTTTCAATGATTATTTTTCCTTTGGGATTTTATTTTATAATATTAAAATCTAAGTCCCAGCCCCACTGGCATGGCTTAGTGGTTGAGATCACAGTTCAATTCTGGGTAGGGTACATGCCCAGGTTGAAGGCTTGATCCCCAGTGTGGGGCATGCAGGAAGCAGCCAATCAATGATTTTCTCTCATCATTGATGTTTCTATTCCTCTCTCCCTTTTCCTCTCCCCCAGGGCATGAATTTTTATGCACTAGGCCTCTAGTTTTACAGTAATTTTTAAAATTAAAGCAGTATATGTAAACAGGTTTAAAAATATAAATAGTGCCCTACCTGGTTTGGCTCAGTGGATAGAGCATTGGCCTGAATACTGAAGGGTCCCAGATTTTATTCTGGTCAAGGGTACATGCCTGGGTTGCGGGGTCCATCTCCAGTGGGGGGTGTGCAGGAGGCAGCCGATCAAACATTCTCTCTCATCATTAATATTTCTATCTCTCTCTCCCTCTCTATTCCTCTCTGAAGTCAATAAAAGTATATTTAAAATATATATAAATAGTGATAAGGCCTTTTTTTTAATCCAAGGAAATTTTGTTCCTTCTGTCCATCTCTATTCCTACCTCTTTCTCAGTGACAATAATTCCTCCCTCCCTCCCTTCCTTCCTCTCTTTTTTGTTAATTCTCACCTGAGGATATTTTCCCATTGATTTTTATTTATTATTTTTAAAATATTTTTAATTGATTTCAGTGAGGAAGGGAGAGGGAAAGAGAGATAGATACATTAATGAGAAGAGAGTGGTCATTGATAGGCTACCTCCTGCACGCCCCACACTGGGGATCAAGTCCGCAACCCAGGCATATTCCCTAATTGGGAATCCAACTGTAACCTCCTGGTTCATAGATCAATACTCAACCATGAGCCTTACCGGCCAGGCCCCATTGATTTTTAGAGAGAGTGGAAGGAATGGAGAGAGTCAGAGAGAAACATCAATGTGTGAGAGATACCTCCCACATTGGTTGCCACCCACATGAGCCCTGACCAAGGCCAGGTATGTACCTTTCATCAGAATCAAACCCATTCTGCAGGCTAATGCTCTATCAACTGAGCCAAACTGGCTAGGGCTTTTAAAAATTTTTTATTAATATATTTAATTGATTTTTCACAGAGAGGAAGGGAGAGGGAAAAAGAGCTAGAAACATTGATGAGAGAGAAACATCAATCAGCTGCCTCCTGCAACTGGGCATGTGCCCACAAGATACATGCCCTTAACTGGAATCGAACCTGGGACCCCTGAGTCTGCAGGCTGACGCTTTATCCACTGATCCAAACCGGTTAGGGAAGGGGCTTTTTTTTTTTTAAAAAAAGCAAACTTCTTTTAGTATTTATCCCTATTTTGTAATTAAAATCTTTATATTTTTCAGCTTTGATAAATTTTTAATAGATTTAGTGTTCATTGAATTCCTATTCTGAAAGATGAGGATTTTTGCTCATTGACAGTTTTTAGTTCATTTGCACATCTCCAATATAATTATAGTTGAATTTATTTATTATTATTATTTTTTAGAAACTTAAGCTAAGGGAAACTTCAATAATTCAAAATAGTCTCGATTTCTAAATGTATTTTATTCCGGGTCTGTATTTGCCCTTTCCTCCTCACCCCACGAAGAATTATGTTAACCAGGGTTTTCTTAAGTGTACAACATAATAAGGAAACTCAGTTTTCAACCTCACTCAAGTATTTCAATTCTGGGATCAAGAGAGGGCAATAGAAGAGAGCAGGATATCATAGGATATTTCTAGATCTAGATGTCCAGGTATTTAGCAACTCCTATGAATGAAAACATGGGGATTGTTTTCTTAAGAATCATATAACATGACTTTCCTATATTACCAGTCTGATATCTCTGTGATGGACATATTAGAAACTCTGCAAATATTTTCCAAAATACAGGAACAACTGAACTCTAGAATATCAGAAAACCTTTCACAGGAAGTCATCAATAATATTGCAAATTCAGAAAGAAACACATTTTCATTAGAACTAGTTGATTTTCTTGAATTTACAGAATTATGCCATCTTACCTAATAATAGACAAACCTTCGAGATTGACCATACCTTTGCGATGCCTACAGCCAATCAGGCGTGAGTACACAAATCAACCCAAACAAAGAGGAAGGTTAATTTGCATATTCAGCTGCAAGCAACTCTGGGCCTCTGAGCAGGGTAGAAAGGTGGAAAGGAGGCTCCAGCCAGAGTGAAAGCAGTGCCGCAGCCAGGGAAAGGAAGGACCATTCTGGCACAAATCTTCGTGCATCGGACTTCTAGTTTCCAAATATTCTTCAAAATGTGTACTTTTTCCTTTCAGATTCTAACCCCTTTCTAAATTAGAAAGGTATAGGTGTGATATATTTCATGACTAAAGATTTAGATAACTAAATTGCCAAAGGCTAATGAGGAAATTATTTTGTTCTAAACTTGTTAGATCCTAAGAGAATATTGTGAAAAAGTAGGTAAGGGTAATTGGAAAAAAGACTGAAGTAAAACAGTATCAGGTCCAGAAATATAGAAGATTCAAAATATTTATTTAGAGCATATTTATAGAAACTCCAGGGCATCCTGCATATCATTTTAGTAGAATTTATCATTTCATACAGTGATTCTGGGAAGACTTCTAAATAGGAAACACTTGGTGAGAATGAAAATCGGGCATATAGACAAGTATAATTAGTTATGAGGAACTTTTATTAAAATATTGAGAAAATGTTTCTGGCCAGGGAACTCAATTGGTTAGAGCATCGTTCTGATACCCCAAGGTTGTGAGTTCCATCCCTGGTTAGGGCACAGTGAATATATAAATAATTGGAACGAGTCTCTCTCGCATGTGTTTTCTCTTCCCCTCTCTCTAAAATCAATCCATAAATTAAAAATTAAAAAAATGTCCAGAAAATCTTTAAGTTTCAGGAAAAATATACATTATACTATACAGATAAAGTGTATTATTCTAAAACATTACAATATTAATGAAAGGAAAATCAGTCTGGTGTTATGCAAAATTTGTTTTAAAAAAAAAGAATACTGAAAAAGGGATTCAGATAAAGCCACAGACCCTATTTTATGGGTGTTGGAAAAATTGCTAAAACAGCCAATATTTTCAGATAATTTTAACAAATCTCGTAGGGAATAACAAATCAAAACTTGCCTTCATTAGAAAGAGATCATGAAAAAAATGAACCATGACCAGCTGACATGGCTCAGTGGTTGAGCATCAATATATGAACCAGTGGTCACAGTTTGATTGCCAGTCAGGGAACATGCCTACCTTGCAGGCTTGAATCTCATTGTGGGGTGTGCAGGAGGTAGCCAATCAATGACCTTCTGTCTCCTCATTGATGTTTCTATCTCTTTCTCTCTCTCCCTTCCTCTCTACTAAAAAATCAAGAAAAAAATTTTTTTAAAAAAAAGAATCACTGGTCTTTAAAGAGTATCTGTGGAAGGCTGAAACTTGAGATCACTTTATTTACAGAAAAAATAATATGCTGAAAATAAAAATTTACAAAACAGATAAATCAGGGAACCATTATTTAGTAACTATTTTGCAAAAGGATTCCAATTGACCATATTTAATCATATATGTATACAAGGTCTCTGGTTGATTACCTCCCACCCCCTCCTTCCCTCTGAGATTCTGCACTCTGTTCCATGTTACCATTTCTCTGCATCGACTCCCTTCATCAGTTAATTTTGTTACTTAGATTCCACATATGAATGCAATCATGTGATACTTGTTCTCTGACTGACTTATTTCACTTAATATGATACTCTCTAGGTCTCTCCATGCTATCTCAAAGGGTAAGAGATACTTATTTTTTATTGCTATATAGTATTCCATGGTATAAATGTACCACAGCTTTTTTATCCACTTGTCTACTGATGGACACGTGGGCTATTTCCAGATCTTAGCTATTGTAAATTGTGCTGCTATGAACAGAAGAGTGCATACATTTTTTTCTGATTGGTATTCTGGATTTCTTAGGAAATATTCCTAGAAGTGGGATCGTTGAGTCAAATGGCAATTCCAAATTTAATCTTTTTATTTTATTTTATTTTACTGATTTTTTTACAGAGAGGAAGGGAGAGGGATAGAGAGTTAGAAACATTGATGAGAGAGAAACATTGATCAGCTGCCTCCTGCACATCCCTGACTGGGATGTACCCGCAACCAAGATACATGCCTTTGACCAGAATCAAACCTGGGACCTTTTAGTCTGCAGGCCGACGCTCTATCCACTAAGCCAGACTGGTTTCAGCATCCATATTTAACCTTTTGAGGGTACTCCATACTGACCTCCACAGTGGCTCCATCAGTCTGCATTCCTACCAGCAGTGCAGGAGGGTTCCTTTTCTTCCACATCCTCACCAGCACTTGTCATTGGTTGATTTGTTGATAGTAGTCATTCTGACAGGTGTGAAATGATATCTCATTTTCATTTTAATTTGCATATATCTGATGATTAGTGACTTTGAACATTTTTTTCATATGTCTCTTGGCCATTTGTATATTCTCTTTGGAGAAGTGTCTACATATTTAGGTCCTTTGCCCATTTTTAAATTGGATTGTTTGTCTTTCTTTTGTTATGTTGTATGAGTTTCTTATATATTTTAGATATTAACCCTCTATTAGATATATTATTGCCAAATATGTTCTCCCATTCAGTGGGCTCTCTTTTCATTTTGTTGGTGATTTTGTTTGTTTTGCAGAAGCTTTTTATCTTGATGTAGTCCATTTGTTTATTTTCTCCTTAGTTACCTTTGCCTTAGGAAATGTATCTGTAAATATATTGCTACAAGAGATTTCTGAGATTTTGCTGTCTATAATGTCTTCTAGAATTTTTATGATTTCACAACTTACATGATGCAGGAGGCAGCTGATTGGTGTTTCTCTCTCATCGATGTTTCTAACTCTCTATCCTTCTCTCTTCCTCTCTGTAAAAAAACCCCCACAATAAAATATATTTAAAAGAAAGAGTGGTGAAAGCAGACATCCTTGTATTGTGCCTGTTCTTAGGGGAAATGGTTTTAGATTTTGCTCATTGAGTATGATATTGGCTATAGGTTTATCATATATTGCCTTTATCATGTTGAGATATACTCCTTCTATTCCCACTTTGCTGAGAGTTTTGATCAAAAACTGGTGTTGAATTTTGTAGAATGCTTTTTCATGTGATTTTTGTCTTTCAGTGTGTTTACATGATATATCACATTTATTGATTTGCAAATATTGTACCAGCCTTGAATCCCTGGAATAAAACCCACCCACTTGATCATGGTATATAATCTTTTTAATGTATTGCTAGATCTGATTTGGCTAATATTTTGTTGAAGATTCTAGCATTTATGTTCATCAAGGATATTGGCCTATAATTCTTTTTCTTTGTAGTGTCTTATCTGGTTTTGGAATTATGACAATTCTGGCCTCATGAAAAGAGTTTGGGAGTGTTCCTTTCTCTTGGATTTTTTGAAAAAGTTTGAAAAGTATAGGTGTTAGTTCTTCTTTGAATGGTAAAACTCCTCTATAAAGTCATCTGGACCCAGGCTTTTGTTTGCTGGGAGTGTTTTTTATTACTGCTTCTATTTCATATTTGTTATTGGCCTATTCAGGTTTTCTGATTCTTCCTGATTCAGTTTTTGGATATTGTATTTTTCTAGGAATTTTTCTGTTTCATCCACATTGTCCAGTTTATTGGCATATAGTTGTTCATAGTATTTTCTCACAATTCTTTGTATTTCTCCACTTTTGTTTCTGATTTCATTTTTGAGGTCCTCTTTGTTTCCTGATGAGTTTGGCTAAGGGTTCATCTATTTTGTTTATCCTTTCAAAGAATCATCTCATGTTTCACTGATTTTTTGTATTTTTTTAGTCTATGTATTATTTATTTCTGCTCTAATTTTTAGGTTCTTCTTCATTGGGGTCTCTATGCCTCCTGAACTTGTGTGACTTTTTCCTTTACCACGTCAGGGAAGTTTTCTACCATTATTTCTTCAAACATGTTCTCTATCCCCTTCTCCCTTTCTGTCTCTTCTGGCACACCTGCTATTCTACTATTGTGTTTCATGTGATCCTGCAGCTCCCTTAAGCTGTCTTCCTGTTTTGTAATTGTTTTTTATTTTTGTTTCTCTGATTGATTTTTTTCAACCCTGTCTTCTACTTCACTGATTCAATCCTCAGCTTCCCCTAATCTGCTGTGTATTCCTTTCAATGTGTTCTTTATTGGTGCTATGTCATTCTTTATTTCTGACTGTTCTTTTTTCATAGTTACTATATCTTTACTAATGCTGTTGAGCATCTTTACCATCATTACTCTAAACTCTGTTTCAGATAAATTTCTATCTCAGCTTTATTTATCCCTACTTCTGGAGAATTCTCTTGTTCTTTTATTTGGAGGTTGTTTCTTTGTCTCCTCATTTTGGCTGTGTGTTTGGGTTTGTGATTATGTATTAGGTAGATCCTTTATACCTCCAAACTCTAATGCAGGACAGTGTCAAGCTGTTTCTGTCTAATTAGGTCAGGCAAAGACTCAAAGCCTCCAGGTACTTCCTCTGCAGACTGATAGGATTCTAACTTGAATTGCCCTCAGGCTATCATCCTCCGGTGTGGGGAGAGGTTTTTTTCAACAGGTTGGGCAGTTGTTTCTGCCTGGAGGCTAATTATTATTTTTAGTCTCTTAAGTGGCCTCAAGGCAAGGTGTTTTCTAATAGTGGGGTCAACTGCCTTCCCTCCCAGGAAAATCAAATGTCTGTGTGGGGAAAATGTCCTCACATTTTCTGTGAGGGAATGACTCAGCCCAGCAAACCAGGGGTGTCTGCCTTCTGAGCTTGAACCCCTGAGCTCTAATCCTGGCTTCTGCTCACACAGCTCTACTCCACTCTGCCCTCCCTCTGCCAGAGCACAAGATGGATGGATCCACAGAGAATTTTGTGTATTGGTCCTTTAAGAGGGTACCTGAAATTTCCAGCCATTGCTCCCTGGCAGACAGCATCTTGCTGCTTGTCACAGCCAGATGTTATATGGGTACCCTTCTCAGTTGTGCTCTCTGCTGGGGAGCCCAGCTTGGGGATTAGGTCCCAAAATTCTCAGGGGAATCCCCCCACAGCTGAGATATCTCTCGAAAACTTCAGTTGCTGTGTGTTGGCACCCAGCCAGCCCTTTTTGTGCCTTCACCCCTTCTATCAGTCTCTATGTGGTCTCCACTTTTGGTCCTTGGGTATCAGGGTTCTCTTCTATGAGTCTTCTGTTGATTATTCTGGAAGTTTTTCTGAATTTTAATTGTAATTACAGTTTGTTCTTGGGAATTTGTCTGTGCAGCATCCATTTACTCTCCATATTTTCATTTTAAATTTGAACTTAGGCATATTATCATTTAAAGGTATGAATCATTTAAATATTTAATATTAAATGCAAAAAAATTTATTTAAACTCCATTAGCCTTATTTTATTGAAATAAAAAATACTTTGCTTTATCAAAATATTACCAGTTGGATAATAAGCATTTTTATGTGACATTATAGATTTATCTGACTTCTTTGAAAAAGCAGTGATAAGATTTATAATTTCTTGAGTTCTGTTAAAAATTTTATGATATTCTCATCTTACTGAAGCAATATTTGAATTTTATGAGATCACCAAATTAAGCAAACATCCACCTCATTGTGAAATTTTGCCTTTGCCAGACACATTCACATCATATTAATAAAATTCAAAATATAGTTTATTGATTTTAACTTAATTTTTTAGCTCAGCACTATACTGTTATCGGGTCTGAAAGAGAAAATAAGCATATACTTGTGTATACTCATGGCAGCATGTATTTTACATGAGACTATTTTGTAGTTGTTATTTTTATATTTTATTTTTAATATTAGTGTTTTTCATCTACTGAGCCAACACAAACATACAAAATGCTGTTTTAATCCTGTCAATCTTTTCTTGATAGTTACAAAATAAATGAGTAATTCCTAACTTAAATAATGATACCACAAATATACTTTGAATGCTGTTATCTATATTTCTTTTACACAACACACTTCAGTAAGGTACTTTAAAAAATACTATAAGTGCTTATCAGTCAGGTTTGGTCTTAATCATCTTTCTACAAAATTTTCATTTGATATAAAGAATGTATTTGATTTGAGGATTTAAAAAGCCTCTATTCGTTCATTGTTTCTTTTAATATATTCACTAGACGACATGATACAATATATAATACTAGAGGCCCAGTGCATGAAATTTGTGCACAGGGGCGGGGAAGGGTGTCCTTCAGCACAGCCTGCTCCCTCTCCAATCTGGTACCCTTTGAGGGATGTCTGACTGCCAAGTAGGATCGGACCTATCCGGGCAGTCGAACATCCCTCTCACAATCCAGGACTGCTGACTCCCAACTGCTCACCTGCCTGCCTTCCTAATTGCCCCTAACTGCTTCTGCCTCCCAGCCTGATCACCCCCTAACCACTCTCCTGCCAGCCTGATTGATGCCTAACTGTTCCCCTATCAGCCTGTTTACTCCTAACTGCCCTACCCTGCAGGCCTGGTCATCCCTAATGGCCCTCCCCTGCAGGATTGGGTCCCTCCCAACTGCCCTTCCCTGCAGGCCCAGTCACTCCCAACTTCCCTTCTCTATCGACCTGGTCACCCCTAACTGCGCTCCTCTGCAGGCTTGATCACCACCACTGCCCTTTCTTGTAGGCCTAGTCCCTTCCAACTGCCTTCCCCCTGCTGGTTATCTTGTGGTGGTCATCTTGTGTCCACATGAGGGCAGGATCTTTTGACCACATGGGGGCAGTCATCTTGTGTGTTGGAGTGATGGTCAATCTGCATATTACTCTTTTATTAGATAGGCTAGAGGCCTGGTGGACAGATGGGGGCCAGCTGGTTTGCCCTGAAGGGTGTCCTGGATCAGGGTGGGCGTTCCCTTCCCTAAAGGGTGTCCTGGATCAAGGTGGGCGTGGAGTGACCTGGGTGAGGGACCTGTGGTGATTTGCAGATGGCCATGCCCCCCAGTGACCCAAGTGGAGGCCCTGGTATCTGGGATTTATTTATCTTCTGCAATTGAAATTTTGTAGACTGGAGCGAAGCCAAGCCTTCTGCTTGCCTTCAGTCCTTGGGCCAATGCTCTATCCAAACCATCTAAGGCAGATCTCTACAAATTTAAGAGATTTGTGTTGTGTAAGCCAGTAAGTGTTTGATAGAGACTAATACAGGCTAAAATTTATGTTCCAGTGAATTTTTTCCATAATGAAATATCACAATGATCACAAAGGTCCTAGAAAACAAAAGGGAAGCCCCAAACAAAGCAAGTTTTGAAAAGGAAAAAAAAAAATCTAATTTATTTGCAGATACAATCTCTAAAATAGAGTTACCTATGGAAATTCACGAAAATTTACACCTCAAAACTCCATCATCTAAAAATAATGATGAAAAATCAAAAACATCAGTAGATATTGAAGTGCCTACTCGGGAGGAAATAGACATTCCTGTGGAAAGTGCCCTGCCACTCAGTCAGATGTTTCCAACTGATTACTCTTTGTCTTCTCAACTTTACATTGCTCAAAGAGGTAACAAGTTATTTTCTTTTAAATGCAGCAATTAAGGAAGAAATTAGATTTAAAAGTAACATCACATAGAAAAAAAGTTACATCATATAAAGTGTTTACTTATTTATTTATTTTATAAATCCACAGAAGATGCTTCTGGGGATCACATTCTGAAAATTTTATTTCAAATTGATGTTTGTCATTTCATGAATTTGGCATTTTCACCATTTGCAATTCTTACAGAAAGGGTAAGTTGACCTTTTAAATCTTTTGTAATAATTTTACCAATTTTGCTAAATATAGGAGCAGCTGAAGTTAGGTTAGAATGAATCTTCCCTATATAATCACTATATAATATTTCTCTTTCCATAAAGTGTTACAGGTAGGATTTATCCTTACATGAATATTATGTTGCATGGATATTGTTCAGAATTTCTTCTTTTCTTTTTTTTTTTTTGAGAGGGGTTGTGTTTTATTTATTTTTAATTGAATTTTATTGTGGTGACATTAATGAAATTATATAGGTTTCAAGTCTCGCCTCCTGCCGGGACTGGGGGACTCAGGCGTGGCTGAGAGGACTGGGCATCGCCATCTTGTGGCTATGGGTGCTGCCACCCTTGTGATGGAGTGATGGTTAATTTGCATATTACCCTTTTATTAGCTAGGATAGCCAATGTCTGAAAACAGTCCAAGTGCCCCTCAGTCGATGAGTGGATAACAAAGATGTTATTATTTAACAACAATGTTAAATATATTTACACAATGGAATACTTTGCAGCTGTAAAAAAGAAGGATCTCTTATTCTCTGAGATAGCTTGGAGGGACTTGGAGAGTATTAGGGTAGGTGAAATAAGCCAGTCAGAGAAAGACAAATACCACATGATCTCACTTATATGTGGAATCTACTGAACAAAATAAATTAGCAAATAAAATAGAACCAGAGGCATGGATACATGAAACAGACTGAAAGGGGAGAGACGGGATGAAAGAATGTAAAGTAATTAGCCACATATATAAATAACCACAGAAAATAGTGTGGTGATGGTCAAAGGCTGGATGGGGGTGGGAAAAGGTGAGGAGAGGAGAGGAAAGGTGACATCTGAAATAGTGTCAACAATAAAAATAAAGTTTAAAATAAAGAAGAAAAGAATCAATCTCACATATGGTCAGAGATGCAAAAATCCTAAATAAATATTAGCAAGAAATTTTTAAAAAGTACAAAAGTTGGAGAGAGCATGGCATATTTGGAGAACTAAAAGCAATTCATTGTGATTGAATATATGCTGAGATTGAAGATGTATATATACAGGAACTGAATCGAAGAATGTTTTGCATTCCCCTGTCTGGGTTTCTCAGTGGTTAGAGTGTCATGGTCTCCTAAGCATGTGGTTGCTACTTATGGGGTTTTGGTGTGAAATTTCCCAATTTAATACTGCCAAATATGCAGAATAAAAAAACCCACCATGCTGGTGAGACACCTTCTGTAAGTTGGGTTTGGCCCACTAGCCACATTTTTATTTTTTATTATTATTATTATTATTATTATTATTATTATTGACTTCATAGAGGAATAGAGAGGGAGTGAGAGATAGAAACATCAATGATGAGAGAGAATCACTGATCAGATGCTTCCTGTATTCCCCACACTGGGGATCTAGCACGCCCCTGGGCTTATGCCCTGACCAGGAATTGAACTGTGACCTCTTGATTCATAGGTTGACGTTCAACTACTGAGCCATGATGGCTGGTCTCTAGCTACCTTGTTAAATCTTTGGCCTAATATCTGATGGTGGTTATTTAAATGATTGGAAGGACAGACAGATCTTTTATAGATATAATTCATTGGTTTTAATGATTGACGGAATGTAGCAAGGAGAAGAAAATGGAAAAAAGACAACTTACCAGGTTTCTAGTGAGGACGACCAGGTAGATGTAGGTAGTGCCACTGACTGTAATAAGTCTTTGTGAAAACTGGGCTTAATGTCATAGTTTTACTTTTAGAGGCTTTCTCCATACTTTAGTTCTTTGCTAGCTTTCAGTGAGTTAAACAAGTGCAGAGGAATGATGAATTTACTCTATATGATTTAGAAGTTGTTGATTAAAAACTTTACTTAGAAAACTACTTCAGCATAGGAGAACTGACATATCTCTCATCTGTTAAAAATAATAACAGTGAAGTTTCTAAATTCATTAAATAATTTATTAATCAATATACCATATTCACATAAAGTCCTTATTTATAAAAGCTATGCTATGTATGCTTATTTTTATAGATTCAGTAAACATAGTCAAACACATTTTACTTGAACTATGTTGGTTGAAATTCTTTAGACTTGAAAATGTTGAATTTAAATATATGTTAATTATCTTGTGACCTTGGAAAGTCACTTATTCTCTGGGGGCGTACTGGACTTAAAACTATAATATCAGAAACTGTCAAAACTATCTTTCACATTGTTTCAAAATTATGAACCAGTTGCCAACATTTAATAGATGAGTTGACATAAAAATTCGGATTTTGGATTCTCTTAAAAAGCCTAAGAGTATAATATATAGTTTCCCATTTTCATATGGCAATAAGCTCAAGATGAAAAGTGCTTGCATTGAAGACATGAATTCTTCATTTCTCTACCTTTCCTTCAACTATTTGGCCTCCATAGGGCTTTAAGTTCATATGTATGGACTAAATTTCTGAAGAGTTCCTGCTAGATCTAGAATTTTAACAATCTTAGTGCACCCATATTATAGTTTTGAATAGCTGCAGCAAATGGAAAATTTGAAGAATTTTTCAGTTATATGTAGGTGAGAGTCTTTGCTTTTCTTCTTGCCTAAATGTTTCAGGTAATTGTTTCTATTTGCTGCTGATATAAGATTTTGTACAGAACATTCTTAGAATTGTTTAATAAGAATTAATACCACTTTTTATCTATTTTATTTTATAATTGAGGAAGCTCTTTGAGTTCTAACATTTATATATTATTAACTAGAATGCTTAATTTATATGTGAAATAAACAATGGAAATTTCCTAGTTATTGTTCAACAGGTAATTCCTGATTCAATATGTTCTGAGAGCAACTCTTACATAACAGTTCAGAGAAGGAAAATAAATGTTTGATCTTCTGCCAAAGGACTAGATCTTATATAGACTGTGACATTGCCTGTTTAATTAAATGGAAGTAACTAAAACTTAAACCTTTGTAAATAGGCCCTTCAAAAGGGAAATCAGTTTCTAGATGTTGGACAAGGTTTACTGGCTAGCACATTTCCAATGTTCTTGGTTAATATTATTTTTAATCCTCACAAGAGGATGTTTTTATTAATTCTTAGAGAGTGAAGAAAGGAGAGAGAGAGAGAGAGAGAGAGAGAGAGAGAGAGAGAGAGAGAGAGAGAACATTGATTGGTTGCCTTCTGTGTGTACCCTGTCCAGATTGAACCCATAACCTTTAGGTGTCCCAGAGGATGCTCCAATCAATGGAGCCACCTGGCCAGGGCCAAAGTAGACCTACTAAAGACACCCAAATCCCATGTCTACTTAACAATTATGTCTGAATATTTTTTACATGAAAAAAATTATGTACTCTATATGAACAGACTATAGAATAAATCATGCAATTTAATTTTTATCAGTTACCAAATTCTTTTTTGCAATTGTAGATTTCAAGAGGGTAATAATATGCATGATATTTTGTAAGTATGATATTTAATCAGCAGTGATGTCCATGAAACTGAATTATGGGTTGGTAGTCACAACTCCACCTATAGCACCCCTATACCCACAAGTGTCAAAACAGGATCAGTCAGTGTTGAAACAGAAGAGTTGCAGGATGTATTAGAACCTGAAATCTTCCTCAAGGATATGGGATGCTTAGCAAAGCTTTATTTATAGATTAAGATATTTTAACATGAGTTTTTAAAATGGACTTGAAAGATCTGGAGGAAGAGGTAAGTTTCTATATGGCTATTAAGTATATGGAAATTAGGTTTGAATATGACACTCACTTTGTGAGTTTGACTTTGTTTTGGCTATGGGCAAGGGAAACTTTGCTATGGGAAACTTTGAGTTCTTTCTTTTAAATAATTTTTATCAAGTAATCCAATGTTCTAATAGAGGCATACATTGTTCTAAGATCTTTTGAAATTTTAAAGATAAAAATTTGGTTATGCTTCTTTTTTGACCTTAGTAAGCTATTAATATAATTTCAACACAACGCTGTCCAATACCTATAAAGGGTGTGTACTACTTTTAAAAGGGAGCATTAAGTAATTTCTGCTACCGATACTGACAGTTCCTGAAATTCCTTAGGCTGATGTGGCAAACAAGAGAGAGCACTTTGAGTTCCAAAAAACTAGGCCGCATTTTGGTCCTGAAAATCACTTGCTGTGAACCTGGGCCGCTTTTTAATTCTTTTTTTGGCGCAGTAGTTCTGTTGCTGCCAGTTTACATTAGGGAAATTTCCTATGGATTTAACATTTTAACTATTGAGTTCTCTTGGGTCATCAGTTTTAGAAGAAATATCTTCCTTTTTGAGTTGCTTCACTTGAAGACTTGAATTGGAAAGCTGAATTTGGTGAGGATTATTATGCTGGTAAGGGAGATTCATAGATGGGTTATTCTCTGCACCTATGTCAGCTAAAACCATCTCCCATGATCAAGTCTGCCGCCCCTTACTTTATTCTACAGACCTAAAAATAGCGTCCTAAATTTAGAGGGCAGGGTGCTACTTTTAGCTTTCCTTCTGGGGGAGATCAGCACTCGACCAGGCAAGGTCCTTACGGGTTTGACTTGGCATTTGAATAGGTAACTGGGAATTTATGAAGTTTAGGACAATTCCGCCTAGTAAGTACTCAGGTAATTCAGGTAAAAATAAGTAGTTCCCACGAACCCTCCGCTGGACAGAGGAGGCCCGATCGATGTTCTCTTGCTTGGGAGAGGTTAAACTTTGTCCAGACAACAGGTGACCCGAGAAGTCTTCTGGTCAAAGTTGGAAGTCCGGACGTGGTTGGCAGGACGCAGGCCGGCGCCTGCAGGTCATTTTCTAGCTGCAATGAAGGCGACGGCAGGTTTTCCAGAGTCCGCGCGGTCCCCCGGGGTACGACACCGCCAGGGCTTCCGTGGAGCGCAGACAGAGGCTCTCGCGGGGCTGCGAGAGGAGAGCGCCGCGGGTCGGGGCTGGGGGCGCGTCGTGCTCCACCCGCCCGGCGCTGAGGGGCCTCCCGGGGGAAGCCTCACAGCCCGAGGCCCGCCGACGGGGGCTGGGGGGGTGATGTCCTGGGCCAATGCTCTCGGCCTCTGGGCTGAGCGGCTCACAGCATAGCGCAGAGTCGGAGGCCGATGGCCATTTTTCCAGCCCCGAACCCCTGGACTTCCAAAGGGGGAAAGCTTTGCCAGGTCCCTTTAAGAGCAAGCTCCCTGGACACGTCTACCAACCTCGCGCGAAGAAGGCGGGACATTTATGCGTCCCTCCCTCCTGCCCCCCTACGGCGGTCTGGCCGAAACCAAACCCAAACCGAGGGGTGGGGCGGCGAGGAGAGGGTAAGTCGCAGGCTCCTGCCAGACGGGCGTGCAGTTGCAGATCACCTGGACGCAAAGCGTCCCGTAGTGGCCCAAGCCTCCTAGTGGGCAGCGTGGACACTGGAGGCCTGTCGGGCCGCTCGCTCCAGCAACCCCCCGCTCGTAGTGGTTTGATCCGGTTGCTCGGTGCGGGTCTGGATTGTGGACGGAGCGCTGTAGGTTCGCGGTTGACTTAGGTTCCGCCAGGCCCAGGCTGCGGCGGCGGTGTGCGCAGCGGCCCCGTCGCCATGGAGCTGCCCGGGTCTGCCCCTCAGCCGTACTTAGGGCAGGTTTTGGAGAAGCTACGCAGGGTAAGCCCAGGCGAGGTCGGGGCTCCTGGGCCCGGGGTGCGGAAGCCGCCGGGGAAGGAAGCGGCAGACTTCGGCGCTGGGGTCTGAGCGGCAGAGGTGGGAGATCCCGGAGCCAGTGTCCTTCGGCCGCGGGTTCCGCCTGTGTCCGCGCCAGGAGCCAGGTTCGCGGGATGCTGGGGCTGGTTTTTATGTGGTGAAGGGGAGCCTGGAGGCGAGGACAGCGAAGAGAGCATTTGCTTAGCGGGACTTTACAAAGGTGTGTTAAGTGATTCCTAACGAATGATGTTTTCTGTCATATTATTTATTTTGAACAGGAGTCAATGAGACGTAGTCCCCCCGACTCTAAGAAACTTGACCGAGCCTCTGAAATGAGTTCCTTTTAGTGATGAAACTTATCGTTGCCCTGAAAGGATACCTAAGCCTGGCCAGGGAGTTGGGATGCTAATTCTACATTTTCTGTTAAGATGCTCTTTTGAGATGCTTTTACCATGAGTGAGATTGTTCTTCTTTATGTTGTCTTGATCATGTAAAATAAAAGATCGTGTTAATGTAAAATCTGGAGATATTAAACTCCAAGTATTTAAAATTATTAGGTTCCGTTTATAATCATGTTGCAGGGATTTTTCTGGGTACAGTATATATAGTTGTCTTTGTAGACATGTTTAGTGACGTTTATGTTGCCGTGTTTTTTAAAAACACCCATTTGCACTAGAAATTTAAAAGCCCTTTTAAATAATGGGGCAGCTATGATTTTTTGTTTCTTGTTATGTAAATAAAAAGTACAGTTGCCATGGTATTCATATCTATGTATGGCAGTTCTATGGGGGTTCTAAATGGACTGTGACATAATTTGGCCACTTGGCATCATGCTGACAAGGGAGGCAAGACAAAAAAAAAAAGGACCAAGTAGGACTGATGAAGTGCATATACAGGAAGTGCAGGGAGATTGAGGGGTGGGAGAGACTACGTTTTCTTGAGTCTTTAGGAAAAGCTGAGGGAATGGTTTAAACAGGAGGCATGAAACAGCATGGCGTGTGCAGCAAACTGGATGGGGGCCATATTACTAGAAATGTTAGGTGGACTCGGAGTGACATGCAATGATGCTTGCTGGAGACCTAAGTAGGTTCCAGGTAAAGGTGCTGGAGAGTCACTGCGCTTTTATTTACCACTTTAGGCTAAGCCTAATTTCTCACACTGGAGCTGTAGCAAGATTGAAACATTTAAGAAAGCCTTTACTAAATGTTTGTGTGCAAAAAAAGAAGAAACCATAGAGAATAAGACAGAGAATTCACCCTACACAATAGGACAGATAATTCAGCCTACACAATATGCCTTCCTCTTGGGTTCTAGACTCTTGATTCATTTTAGGACCTGGCATATTTCTATGTAGTAGGCACCATTTTAGTGCCCATCTCTGCATTTAGCAAAGTCTGCGTCCCTGTGAAGTAGGTACAGGCCCTCCCCATTATCTGATTGGCTTGGAAAAGACCACCTTCCTATCTCCATCAAAGGTGGTAGCCCATAACCATTTGCAGTAAGTTTCCCATTTCAATAGAATACCGACTAACACAGTGGTCAGTAAACTGCGGCTCAGCTCGGGAACCATATGTGGCTCTTTGGCCCCTTTAGTTTTTAGCAAAGGCCAGCTTAGGAGTACCCTAATTAAGTTAATAACAATGTACCTACCTATATAGTTTAAGTTTAAAAAATTCGGCTCTCAAAAGAAATTTCAATCGTTGTACTGTTGATATTTGGCTCTATTGACTAATGAGTTTGCCGACCACTGGACTAGCAGATGGTTCTCCTCTGCAGGGAGCCCTCCAAGATATTCACGTAAATTATTGCCCAATAAACTGGTATTATAAAACTCAGAGTTGGAGTCACAAATTTTGTGAGTTATCATAATGGTAGTTAATTTTCTTGTTCTTAAAGGTTGTGGCAGCATTGCCTGAAGATATGAGAAAAGGTTCTAATCCTTATGGTTTTCAATGGGAATTGCTGATATGTGCAGTGACTGTTGGATTTTTTGCTGTTTTCTTGTTTCTTTGGAGAAGCTTTCTATCGGTAAGTAACCAATGCTATATACGTACTAAGATAATGTTCATTTTGTCTTCAGATTGAACAAGTTATATGAGAAACATCTTTTATTTTAAGATAACAGGTTAGTTTGTAGTTACATGGATCACTCATATTAATATGTGACTACTACAAACTGAATACGGATTTAGAGAAATATTTTTAGTGTAAAAATTTTAAAGGAGCATTGGCCTGTGGACTGAAGGGTCCCAGGTTCAGTTCTAGCCAAGGACACATGCTGGGGTTTCAGGCTTGATCCCCGGTAGGGAGCATGCAGGTGGCAGCAATCAATGATTCTCATCATTGATGTTTCTATCTCTCCCTCTTCCTTCTTCTCTGAAATCAATACAAATATACTTTAAAACTTTTTTTTAAAGAATTTTTTTGTAGAACTAATACTAAAACCTTACTTTTATTATTTATTTACTAGAGGCCCGGTGCACAAAATTTGAATTCCCTGGGGGGAGGGGGGTGGTCCCTCCTGCTGTCCATGAGCCCTCAGGGGATGACCTACCGCCACTGCACTCACCAGTCATGAACCTGGCTTTTGGCTGAGCAGCACTCCCCCTGTGGAAGTGCATTGACCACCAGCGGCAGCTCCTGCGTTGAACATCTGCCCCCTGGTGGTCAGTGCACCATGTCGTAGCAAGCAGTTGAGTGGCCATAGCATTCATTAGCATATTACACTTTGATTGGTTGGATGGCTGACCAGATGATGGGACACTCAGCATATTAGGTTTTTATTATATAGGGTGGTCTAGGTTTGTTTTTAAAGTATGCTAAACATCTGTGAATATACCACTCAACCTGGAAATAAACATCGAGTATCATTTATAGTTAGGTGATACTCTCTTATTTCATTTCCCTGCCTCCCTGTACTAGAGGTATCCTGATCCTTGTTATTCCCAAGCTTTAAAAATTTTTTTGGTTCTATCTCTATATATATATTTATCAAAAGTATATATGTGATTTTATACAGTTTCATGCTCTATGTCATGTTTTGGAACTCTTTTTTTATTCCAGTCTGTATTCCTAAGAGTCATCCATATTTTTACATGAGACTAATTTTTTTCCCCATTTTGATAGCTGTAGAAATTGCATTGTAAAAGTATACTAAAATTTTAGATTTTATGGTCTTGGACATTTGTATTGTTTTCAGTTTTTTTTCTATTACTGTAAGTGCTGCTCTGTATATTATTTTTAGTTAAAATTTTTTTTCAATTATAGTTTACATTCAGCATTATTTTATATTAATTTCAGGTATACAGCATAATGGTTAGACATTCATATTTTACATAGTGTTTCTCCTGATATTTCCAGTAGCCACCTGCTATGTATATTCTTATACATATCTCCTATCATTTATTTTGCCTTTTCTTTCTTTTCCCTTTTAATTCTCACTGGGATATTTTTTTCCATTGCTTTTTAGAGTAGAAGGCAGGGAGGGAGGGAGGAAGGGAAGTAGGGTGGGGGAGGTAAGAGAGAGAGAGAGAGAGAGAGAGAGAGAGAGAGAAATATTGATGTGAGAGAGACACATGCTTGCCTCCCCTGGGGCTGGGGATCTAACCTGTAATCCAGGTATGTGCCCTTGACTGAGAATCAAACCGAGACCCTTCAGTCGATGGGCCAACACTCTAACCATTGAGCAACACCAGCCAAGGCCTTGTATATTATTCTCTTGGGAATATACGTAAGTATGAGATTACTGGGTAATAGAGTATATGGGAACTTCTACTTTTAAAAAATAATCCCAGGTGGTTTTCCAAATTGTACCAATTTATATCCTTACCAGCAATAATTAAGAGGTCCAGAGATCCATTTGATTTCTGTCCTCTCCAATACTTGTTTTGCCACTTGAATGGAAAAATAATGATCTTGATTTGAATTCCTTGATCACTAGTGTGCTGTGCCACATGTAAGAGTTCCACATACATGTAGACCTTTTCTGCAATCTCATGTCTATTCTTTTAATGAGATCTTTTATCATTTTTTTAATTCAGGGAAATTTCTTCTGCATTTTACATTTTTATTTCTATTTTTTTGGGATTACTGTGTTTTAGTTGTTAGCCCTTACACTTAAGATTTCTGTATCTCTTAAAAAGATTTTTTTTTTGTAGTTCCCTGTTATCTTTTGAGGGAGTTCCTCAATCTGATGTTTCAGTTTGCTAATTTATTCCTCATCTTTACCCATACTACTGTACCTTGACTTTAAACATTTTTAAAAAATATATTTGTATTGTTTTCAGATTGGAATGGAAAGAGAGTGATGATAGAAACTTCAGTGATGAGAAAGGATCATAGATCAGCTGCCTCCTGCACGCCCCTTACTGGGAAGCCCCTGACTAGGGATTGAGCCCGAAACCTGTGCAGTGTGCCCTGACCAGGAATTGAATCCTGACCTCTTGATTCATGAGTGATTGCTCAACCATTGAGTCACACCAACTGGGCTTAAATTTTGTTTTTAAAAATTTAACCCTGTATATCTTCTGTAGATGATTTAAATCCCCATTGTTTTTTTATACTTGCTTATATTACCTTAATCCTAAATCTCATCTCCCTGCAGTTGGAATTTTTCCTTCATTATTTAAAAGGGAGAGAGAGGTTAAAGAATAGAAACATAGTGTTTATTGTTTCTTTATAGTCAGTTCAGATCGATGACCCTTGATTTCTCAAATTGTATTATTTTGGATATTAGCACTAGGGGAGATGATGATAGGGGTTTCCTGAAATAGTTTGTTTCAGGGTCAAATATGTTTGAGGAACTATGTGCTAATGATACAGTGTTTCAGCACTTTAAATATCCTAATATACAATGTGAACTTTTAATAGAAAGATTTTAATATGATGCATTTTTCTTATTGGACATAGAATTCCTTTGGTTAACAAATTCATACTCAGGCAATAAAAAAAGTATTATTTTTAAGTTGACAATGTAAGTTAAATAAATTAGATTTACTTGAATGTGTATTTGTTTTAATGTAATTTTACTTAACATTTGTTTCAGATTAGAAGCCGGCTTTATGTGGGTAAGCTCTTTTGTCTAATTTAGACCTCACCATTGTTTATAATTTTAAAACTTAAAACAATGTATATACACATGATTAACTTTAAATTTTTTTTATTAACTTTAAAAAAATTTATTGGACTAACATTGATTAATAACAAATGATTTTTAGGTGCATAAGATTATAATTCTACATATGTGTACTCTGTTATGTGTTTAGCACCTGAAGTCTAGTTTCCTTCCATTACCATATATTTGACCCCCTTTACCAAGTTTGCCTTCTCTCCACCCCCTTTCCCTACTGGTAATGTGTATTCTGTTGTCTGTATCTATAAGTTTGTTTTTGTTTCATATTACACGTATTAGTGAAATCATGCTTTTTGTCCTTTTTAGTCTGATTTATTTCACTTAGCAGAGTACTTTAAAGATTCATTCATGTTGTCACCAATGTGAATATTTCATCTTTTTATTGCTAAATAATATTCCATTGTATAATTTTATGCTCCACTCTATATTTATACACATCACATATTCTTTAACCAGGTTGTCTATCAGATTGTTTTCATTTCTTGGCTTTTGTACATAATATTGCAATTGAACATAGGGGTACATATATCTTTATGGATAAATGTTTTTATATTTTAACTTTTTATTTAGAAAGAGAGAAAAAGCTTGCTGTAGAACTTTCTACACTAATTGAAGAAAAATGTAAACTACTTGAAAAATTTAGCCTTGTACAAAAAGAGGTAAGACATTTTTGAAAATGTTAACATTCATGTTAGAGTCTGAGGATTTTATACTTCTCAATACAGGTACTTCTGTAATAGTTTAAAATTATTAATGCTTTGTTTGAAAACTATGAGAATTCAAATTGCTCTTCAAATTACTAAGTTTCAAGTTGCCTTTTCCTGATTAGTGAAGTTAAACATCTTTTTATACATTTCTAGAGGCCTGGTGTCTGAAATTAGTGCAGAGAGGTGTGTGTCCCTCAGCCGAGCCTGCACCCTCTCCAGTCTGGGATCCCTCCAGGGATGTCTGACTGCTCGTTTAAGCCTGATCCCCGTAAGGCCTAAACAGGCAGTCAGACATCCCTCTCACAATCCAGGACTGCTGGCTCCCAACTCTTTGCCTGCCTGCCTTCTTGATTGCTCCTTAACCACTTCTGCCTGCCAGTCTAATCACTCCTTGCCAGCCTGATTGATGCCGAACTGCTCCCCTTGCAGGCCTGGTCACCCCTAACTGGCCTCCCCTGCAGGCTTGGTCCTCCCCAACTGCTCTCCTTTGAAGGCCTGGTCACTTCCAATTTCCCTCCTCTGCTGGCCTGGTCACCCCTAACTGCCCTCCCCTGCAGGCTTGATCGCCCCCAACTGCCCTCTCCTGTAGGCCTGGGTTCCCCCCAACTACCCTTGCCTATAGAGGAAGGTAGCCATTGTGGGTTGGTATTCGTTTCCTTTTGCTGCTCTAACAAATTACTACAAATTTAGTGGAATAAGGTAACATACATTTATTGAAATATAGTTCTGCAGGTCAGAAGTGTAAAACCAGTCTTACAGGGCTAAAATTAAAATATCAGCCAGTCTTTGTCCCGGAAAGAACCTGTTTCTTGCCTCTTCCACCTCTGGAAGCTACCCACATTCCTTGGCTCATAGCTATATCATTCTATCCTCTGCTTCTATCTTCATATCAACTTTGATCCCTTTGCCTCCCTTTTAATAAGGCCTCTTGGGAGTATATTGAGCCCACCAATATAATCTCAGATATTTGCTCCAGATCAAGATCCTTAATCACACCTGGAAATTTTGGAAATTAGGGTAGAATTGTGGAGAGGTCGTTATTCAGTTTACTACAGGATCCCATCCTGCAATCTGAGCTTCATGGTTCATCCTACTCATCAGGTTCTGAACTCTAAATTTTGTTTTCTCAACTCCTATTTCTGCTAAAGTCTCTGCCTCTCTCTCTCTCTCTCTCTCTCTCTCTCTCTCTCTCTCTCTCTCTCTCTCTGTAAATGTCAAATCTGGACTTGTTTTTCTGATTATTTTATTTCCTGTCACATGTTTTCACTATTTTGATAACTCTCTAAGGCCTTCAGACATATCCTGTCTTTTGTTATATTCGTCCAGTTCTTTTTGTTGTTCTTAGCGAGAAGGTTGATCCAAAACTACCTGGCTCTTCCATTTAATTTACTTTTTATGAGACTGATGTGCTACCTACTGTACTAACGAGGCATCTTATTTTCTTGAAAAAAAAAATGAAGTGCATTTTGCTAAATCCTGTAGCATTGTACATTTCATTGTTCTAATTTACATTGTTCTTGGTTGTTTTCTTTATATTTAAAACATTTTATATTCTGTATTTGCTTTATTTGTTGTTAGATTTGAATTACAAGTGAAAATTTCTGATGGACACTTGGTATAAATTTCTCTTTAATGAATAGGTAGACTTTGGATAGTCTTTAAGTGTCAAGTTCTGCCATTTGTTGCCCAAGCTAATGGATTGTGATGTGTTAGCTGCCCTAGCTTTGTTTGTTATAGTAGTCAAATTTAAAGTTTAGTAAATCCAAATAAATTTAACATACCTGTGGAACTAGATTTTGTCTGTTTCTTAGATACCTATCCAGATAAAATGTGTAGTTTTTACTTACAATGTTTCTTTCTTTCAGTATGAAGGCTTAGAGTCATTAAAGGATTCCAGCTCTGACAAGGAGTCAACAGAAGCTCAAAATTTGGAGGTAAAAATAAATGGTATAACTATAAATGCTGGGAGAATAGCATAAACTTTAAATGAAATATATCATCTCAAAACTATTTGAAAGGAAATATAAAAGAGCATCTTTTGATGTTAAACTTTAAAAAAATTTAAATATAGGAAATAGAATATTAATAAGTAGTATAAAATATTTGATCTATTGTTACAAACTTGTTTTGAATGAGTGTCATTTCACTGAACTCTAGGGTGTTATAGGAGGTCTTTATTCATCATTCCTGGGAAATATGTTAAAAGTGACTTTTTTTTATTACTTATTTTGCTTCAGAAAGAAAAAAAATAGCATTGATTTTCATAAATTTAGGTATAGTTGGTAACAATAGATTAGTAAACTTTGGTTGTACTTGCTTTTACTTCATCCCCGGTATATAAGAGTGACTAGAATTAGAATTATGTTATAAGCAGTTGTGTGCTGGTAAATATTTAGCAACTGGATATCTAAAAAGCAAAAACCTTTATTTGTAGCATTTCCTGACTATTGTGTAAATAAATACTCTGACCGTTTCACTGATGGTAGAGTCTGGAAGACATATGCATAGTTGGGTTTCTTGAGCCATGTATGACTTGGCTTAAATAGGAAGGAAGGTATCATAATTTGTTCCTTGGCTAAACTGTAACAGATTGATTGATTACTTTACGGCAAACCACGGCTTGTGAGTGCAGTTTGCCAACCACTATCTTTGGTAATGGGAGTGCCTTACTACTGTTTTGAAGTGGAAGTTTTATAAAACGCTTACTAATATTAAAGTGGAAACAATAGACTTCCTACCTTTGGTGTACATGTTCAGTCAGTCCAGCTGGGCAGTTCTCAATCACTGATGTGTGTAAATCATCAGAAAGTCTATGGATAATGATTCAGAATTTCCTACTGGAGTCTAAAGTAAGTTACAAATTGAATTCCAAATGAAAGACATTTTTTAAACTTTTCTTTCTTCACTTGTTACCTATTAATATTCTTAAGAACTTGTTGAAATAGTTACGTTTTATTTGTTGATCCACTCTTTCAGCTGTTGTCTGAGTAGTAATTTATTAGTTTGATTAAAGGAATTTGAAAGGCATTTAGCATGCTTAAAAAAAACCATAAAAAACTGGAGGGCAAAGGCCTCAAGCTTTATGATATTGTGGATAAAATAAAACACCAATTTATTCTTAAAACATTGAACTTAATTAATCTAGCAATAAGATTAGCTGAAGTTTTATTTTAAAATGAATAATCACTCATTTAAAACTGAACAAGTGAGTGTTAAAATGAACAATCACTTGTTTAAAATGAATAAATGTCTGATTTTAGCAATTAAAATGTTTATTTTCAAGATTGTTAAATGAATATAAACTAACATGATGCAACTTAAAAAATCTGATGGCTGAGTTGGTAGATAAAATAAAATGATACGGTAATTTTGATTTAAGTAAGAGAATTCTTATAATGAAATAATTTTGGGGAAATATATATATGTTTTTAACAACTATAATGTAGTATGTATTTGTTCTGCTTTTATTTTGGCCTACATTAAATTCTTTAAATTTTTGGTTTGTTTATTTTTTAAAAAGTTTGTTGAAGACTCACAAATATCAGAGGTATGTTTATTATAACATTTAATAGCCAATTAGAATAATCCAATAACAAATCATTTTAAATTTAAATGTCACAGAAAATACATCTTAATTCAATGTAGATTATTATTATGAAACAATCTTGATTGGATTTATATTTATTTTGCACTTAATTATGTCTTTTATTAAATTGGTTTTATTCCTCATTTTTGCTTTTATAATGCTTTAGTGCAGAAGTTGGCAAACTAGACTCTGGGCTTTCCATCTATTTTTTGTAAATTAAATTTTATTGGAACACAGCCTTGCTCATTCATTTATGTGTTGCCTTTGCTGTCTCATTACATAGGCATAGTTGAGTAGTTGGGATAGAGACTACAGGGCCTGCAGGCCTGAAATACTTACTCTCTGGCTCTTTATACAAAATGTTTGCTAACCCCTGCTAAATGGCTATTATTTCATATTATGAAAATGAACAAATATATAAACTAAATTTATTTAACTTACAGTATATGTGTTTTATTATAATGATCTGATTTACCCTAACCAGAAATTCTTAGGTCTGTCTTATAAATTTGACTTCCTCTTTTAGGCAATCTGTGAAAAGCTGAATACTTCCAAATCTGAATTTGAGGATGAAATAGACTTTCTAGAAAAGGAAATAAAGGAAGAGAAATCTAAACATTCTGAACAAGATGAATTGGTAAGGCTTCTGTGTTTGAGGAACTGTAGGTAGAAGAAAATTATTGCATTAAAAATAATTATATTGGCCCAAACCAGTTTGACTCAGTGGATGGAGCGTCGGCCTGTGGACTGAAGGGTCCCAGGTTCGATTCCGGTCAAGGGCATGTACTTTGGTTGCGTATACATCTTCAGTAGGGGGTGTGCAGGAGGCAGCTGATCAATGTCTCTTTCTTATCGATGTTTCTAACTCTCTATCCCTCTCCCTTCCTCTCTGTAAAAAATCAATAAAATATATTAAAAAAGTAATTATATTGTTTAAAGCAGCTATTTTTACCTTTTTTCATTTCATAGCATACATAAACTAATTACTAAAATTCTGTGCCACTCTAAAAAATATATTTTTTGCCTATCGGACAAAAAAAGGTACAATTTTGATTCATTCACATCGGTTGGCTATTGATTTTTTAAAAAATATATATTTTATTGATTTTTTACAGAGAGGAAGGAAAGGGATAGAGAGCTAGAAATATCAATGAGAGAGAAACATCGACCAGCTGCCTCCTGCACACCTCCCACTGGGGATATGCCCCCAACCAAGGTACATGCCCGTGACCAGAATTGAACCTGGAACCCCTCAGTCCACAGGCTGACGCGCTATCCAGTGAGCCAAACTGGTTTCAGCTGATGTGTTTTCTATTGTCATTTTTTAATTTGACAATCTAAAGGAAAAGAGATCAGTGTCCCTGACTAAACAGCCAGGTATTGCATGTTTTATTTTATTTTTATTTATTTTTTTATTTCTTTATTGATTAAGGTATTGCATATGTATCCTCATCCCCTCCATTAACCCCCAAACCCTCCCCCACCTCACTCATGCCCTCATCCTCCTGTTGTTCATGTCTATTGGTTAGGCTTATATTCATGCATACAAGTCCTTTGGTTGATCTCTCCTCCTTTCCCCGCCCTCCCTTACCTTCCCTCTGAGGTTTAAAAGTCTGATCAATGCTTCTCTGTCTCTGGATCTGTTCATCAATTTATGCTGTTCATTATATTCCACAAATGAGTGAGATCATGTGATACTTATCTTTTTTTCACTGGCTTATTTCACTTAGCATAATGCTCTCCAGTTCCATCCATGCTGTTCCATTGTGTAGATGTACCACAGTTTTTTTTTTTTTCAATATATTTTATTGATTTTTTACAGAGAAGAATGGAGAGAGATAGAAAGTCAGAAACATTGATGAGAGAGAGACATCGATCAGCCACCTCCTGCACGCCCCACAGTGGAGATGTGCCCGCAAGCAAGGTACATGCCCCCGACCAGAATCGAACCCGGGACCTTTCAGTCCGCAGGCTGATGCTCTATCCACTGAGCCAGACCGGTTTTGGCTGTACCACAGTTTTTTAATCCACTCATCTGATGAGCACTTAGGCAGTTTCCAAATCTTAGCTATGGTAAATTGTGCTGCTATGAACATAGGAGTACATATATCCTTTGTGTTTGGTGTTTCTGCTTTTCTTTTTTCTTTTCTTTTTTTAAAAATATATTTTATTGATTTTTACAGAGGAAGGGAGAGAGATAGAAAGTCAGAAACATCGATGAGAGAGAAACATCGATCAGCCACCTCCTGCACACCCCCTACTGAAGATGTATACGCAACCAAAGTACATGCCCTTGACCGGAATCGGACCTGGGACCCTTCAGTCCACAGGCCGACGCTCCCCTCCTAGGCATATCCCAACCCCCAGTGTCTATGTTCATTGGTTATGCTTATATGCATGCATACAAGTCCTTTGATTGATCTCTTATCTACCTTACCTAACTTTAATCTTCCTGCTGTAATTTCAGTCTGTTTGAAGCTTTACTGCCTCTGTATCTATCCTTTTGTTCATCAGTTTATAACGTTCTTTATTATCCACAAATGAGTGAGATCATGTGATGCTTCTCCTTCATTGACTGGCTTATTTCACTAAGCATAAGGCTCTCCAGTTCCAACCAGGTTGCTGCAAATGGTAGGAATTCCTTGTTTTTAATGGCAGCATAGAATTCCATTGTGTAGATGTACCACAGTTTTCTGATCCACTCATCTGCTGACAGGCACCTAGGCTGTTTCCAAATTGTAGCTATTGTAAATTGTGCTGCTATGAACATAGGGGTGCATAAATCCTTTCTGATTGGTGTTTGTGATTTCTTAGGATAAATTCCTAAGAGTGGGATTACAGGGTCAAATGGGAGATCCATTTTTAGTTTTTTGAGGAAACTCCATACTGTTCTCCACAGTGGCTGCACCAGTCTGCATTCCCACCAACAGTGCACAAGGGTGCATCCTTGCCAACACTTGTCGTTTGTTGATTTGTTGATGACCGGTGTAAGATGGTATCGCATTGTCGTTTTGATTTGCATCTCTCGGATGATTAGTGACTTTGAACATGTTTTCATGTGTCTCTTGGCCTTCCTTTTGTCGTCTTTCGAAAGGTTCTATTTAGGTCCGTTGCCCATTTTTTTATTGGATCTTTTATCTTCCTTTTATTAAGTTGTATAAGTTGGCTGTAGATTTTGGAGATTAAACCTTTATCAGGGATAACATTTGCAAATATGTTCTCCCATAGTGATCTTTCTTGTTGTTTTGTTGATGGTTTCTTTTGCTGTGCAAAAGCTTTTTATTTTGATGTAGTCCCATTTGTTTATTTTTCTTTAGCTTCCATTGCCTTTGGAGCAGTATCAGTGAAGAAGTTCTTTCGGCATATATCTGAGATTGTGCTGCCTGTGGATTCCTCTAGTATTTTTATGGTTTCCCTTCTAATGTTTAAGTCCTGTATCCATTTTGAGTTTATTTTTGTATTTGGTGTAAGTTGGTGGTCCAGTTTCATTTTTTTGCATGTATCTGTCCAATTTTCCCAACACCATTTATTGAAGAGGCTATCTTGGCTCCATTGAATGTTCATGCCTCCTTTGTCAAATATTAGTTGAGCATAGTGGTTTGGGTGGATATCTGGGTTCTCTATTCTATTCCATTGGTCTACATGTCTGTTCTTGTGCCAGTACCAGGCTGTTTTGAGAACAGTTGCTTTGTAGTATAGCTTGAAGTCTGGTATTGAGATCCCACCTACTTTATTCTTCTTTCTCAGAATTGCTGTAGCTATTCGTGGTCTTTTTTTGTTCCAGATGAATCTATGAAGAATTCTTTCTAGGTCTGTGAAATATGTCGTTGGTATTTTAATGGGGAGTGCGTTGAATCTATAGATTGCTTTGGGTAGTATGGACATTTTAATGATGTTGATTCTCCCAATCCATGAGCATGGTATGCTCTTCCATATGTTAACATCTTCCTCTATCTCTTTTTTCAGTGTCCTGTAGTTTTCTACATATAGATCTTTTACCTCTTTAGTTAGATTTATTCCTAGGTATCTTAATTTTTTTGGTGCGATGGTAAATGGGATTGCTTTTTTAGTCTCTCTTTCTGTAATTTCACTATTAGTGTATAGAAATGCCACAGACTTCTTAGCATTAATTTTGTATCCTGCTACATTGCCAAATTCATTAATTAAGTCAATTAGTTTTGGAATGGAGTCCTTTGGATTTTTTATGTACAGTATCATGTCTTTGGAAGAAGGACAGCTTTACTTCTTCTTTTCCAATTTGGATGCCTTTTATTTCTTCTTCTTGTCTAATTGCAATGGCTAATACTTCCAGTACTATGTCGAACAGGAGAGACAAGAGTGGGCATCCCTGTCTTGTTCCTGTTCTTTGGGGAAATGGTTTTAGTTTTTGCCTATTGAGTATGATGTTAGCTGTGGGTTTATCATATATGCCTTTTATGATGTTGAGGTATGCTCCTTCTATTCCCACGTTGCTGAGAGTTTTTATCAAGAAAGGTTGTTGGATTTTGTCAAATATTTTTTCTGCATCAATTGATATGACTATGTGATTTTTATCTCTCAATCTGTTTATGTGATTTATCACGTTTATTGATTTGCGGATATTGTACCATCCCTGCATTCCTGGGATGAATCCTACTTGGTCATGGTGTATGATCTTTCTGATGTACTGCTGGATCCGATTTGCTAGAATTTTGTTGAGGATTTGGCATCTATATTTATGAGAGATACTGGCCTATAATTCTCTTTCATTGTGTTGTCTTTATCTGATTTTGGTTTTAGGGTGATGCTGACTTCGTAGAATGTGTTTGGAAGTGTTCCTTCTTCTTGAATGTTTTTGAATAGTCTGAGGAGGATAGGTTTTAATTCTTTCTTGAATGTTTGGTAAAACTCTCCTGTGTAGCCATCTGGTCCCTGGCTTTTATTTGCTGGAAGTTTTTTGATGACTGCTTCAATTTCTTCCATAGTTATTGGACTATTGAGATGTTTGGCTTCCTCCTCATTGAGTTTTGGAAGGTTATATTTTTCTAGGAAAATGTCCATTTCCTGCAGGTTGTCCCATTTGTTGGAATAGAGTTGTTCATAGTATTTTTTTAACAATCCTTTGTATTTCCACAGGGTCTGTTGTTATTTCTCCTCTTTCATTTCTGATTTTGTTTATTTGGGTCTTCTCTCTTTGCTTCTTGGTGAGCCTGGCTAGAGGTCCATCAATCTTGTTTATCCTTTCAAAGAACCAGCTCTTGGTTTTGTTGATCTTTTGAATTGTTTCTTTGGTCTCCAAGTTGTTTATCTCCGCTCTGATCTTCACTATTTCCTTCCTTCTGCTTGCACTGGGCTTTTCTTGTTGCTCTCGTTTTAGATTTTTGAGTTGTAGGGTTAGGTAATTTATTACCATTGTTTCCTGTTTTTTGCAGTAGGCTTGTAGGGCTATGAACTTCCCTCTCAAGACTGCTTTTACTGTGTCCCATAAATTTTGTATTGTTGTGTTGTCATTGTCATTTGTTGCCATAATGTTTTTTATTTCTTCCTTGATCTCTCTGGTTACCTAGTCGTTGTTTAATAGCATGCTGTTTAATCTCCATATGTTTGATTTCTTTCTATTGTTTTTATTATAGTTGAATTCCAGTTTTATGCCACTGTGGTCTGAGAAAATGCTTGATATGATTTCTATCTTCTTGAATTTGAAGAGACTTTTCTTATGACCCAACATATGATCTATCTTTGAATGACCCATGTGCACTTGAGAAAGGATGTATATTCTGTGGCTTTGGGGTGAAATGTTCTGAAGATGTCAATTAATTCCATGTGGTCTAGTGTGTCATTTAGGATTGATGTTTCTTTGCTGATTTTTTGTTTAGAGGATTTGTCCAATGGTGACAGTGGGGTATTCTCCGAGAGTTTTTTTATGTATTTAGGTGCTCCTATATTGGGTGCATATATGTTTACCAGAGTTATTTCTTCTTGTTGGATTGTTCCCTTTAGTATTATGAAGTGGCCTTCTTTATCTCTTGTTATGTCCTTCACTTTGAGATCTAATTTGTTAGATATAAGTATTGCAACCCCAGCTTTTTTTTTCATTTCCATTTGCCTGAAATACCATCTCCCATCCCTTCACCCTCAATCTGTGTGCATCTCTTTTTCTGAGGTGGGTTTCTTGCAGACAGCTGATATATGGATCATGTTTTCTTATCCAATCGGTTACCCTATGTCTTTTGATTCGAGCATTTAATCCGTTTACATTTAAAGTTATTATTGATAAGTACTTATCTGTTGCCATTTTTAGTCCTTACCCCCGAGTTCCTTCTTCGCTTCCTCTTTGTTTTTATTACAGCAGACCCTTTAACATTTCTTGCATTGCTGGTGTGGTGGTAATATATTCTCTTAGTCCTTTTTTGTCTTTGAAGCTTCTCCTTTCACCTTCAGTTTTTTTTGAAAGCCATCCAGGGTACAGTATTCTTGGATTCAGACCCTTCCTTTGCATGACTTTGTATATTTCATTCCATTCCCTTCTGGCCTGATGAGTTTCTGTTGAATAGTCAGTAGTTAGTCTTATGGGGGTTCCTTTGTAGGTAACTTTCTGTTTCTCTCTGGCCGCTTTTAAGATTCTTACTTTGTCGTCGGTGTTTGCCAATGTAATTATAATGTGCCTTGGTGTCGGTTTGTTGGGGTTAACTTTGCTTGGGACTCTGTGAGCTTCTTGGATTTGTGTGGGTTTTTTTCTTTCCGATATTGGGAAAATTTTCTGTCATTATTTCTTCAAACAGGTTCTCTAATCCTTGTTCAGTTTCCACTCTTTCTGGAAACCCCAATTATGTGGATTTTGTTTTGTTTCATGTTATCCCTACGTTCCCTTAGGCTCTCCTCTTGCTTTTTAACATTTTTTTCTAGAAGCTGCTGTACTTGGGTATTTTTCCTACCGTGTCTTCTAGCTCACTGATGCGGTCCTCTGCTTCTTCTAGTCTACTTTTGATGCTTTCTATTGAGTTCTTTATAGCAGTGATGTCATTTTTCATTTCTTCTTGATTATTCTGCATTTCTTTTAGGTTCTTCCGCATTTCTTCGTGCTTCTTTGCATTTCTTCTTGCTGCTTCTGCATTTCTTCTTGCTTCTTCTTCATTTCCTCTTTGGTCTTCTTCATTTCCTCTTGACTCTTACTCACAATGTCGAATTTGTCTTCCATTCTTTTCATCCACCTTATGATCATTTCTCTGAACTCTTTCTCTGGCAGGCTTATTTCTGCTTCTATTTCGTTTAGTTCCTTTTCTGGTGATACTTGCCTATCTGTCGTATGCGGGCTGCTTCTTCTTCTGCCCATGGTTTTTCTCCTCCGGGTGTCTGGTTATGTAGTTCTCTGTCCTACGTTGATTCAAAGGCACAAACTACACCACGACCCGGTACAGCACACAAGGCACTGAACAGAAATTCATGATGTTAATAATCACCAATAAGGTGACCACCAATGAAAGACAAATTAGGGGTAAATAGAGAAAGAGGAAGAGGAAATTGAGGGAAAAAGAAAGGAAAGAAGTGCCAAAATCAAATTGGGAGAGGTAGGAAAAAAAAATAAATGAACTAAAAATAAAATAAAATAAAATAAAGAAGAAGAAGAAAAAGAAAAGAGAAAGAGAAACAAAGTCAGAGAGAAAAGAAAGCGGATAAGAGAGAACAGGGGAACAAAATATAGATGTCAAGAGAAAACTCCCAATAGAACAGTCACTACTCCCAATAAAGGCCAGCAACCAGTACCTAGAGATCAATACAAACTCAAGATAACAACTGGTGTCGCAGGAGGCGAGAGAAAAGAGAGGTAAAAAACAAATCAAGCAAAATGCAAAATAAAACTAGTAGAATACGCTAAAACAGTGTCACCAAAAAGTTCAAAAAAAAATCGAAATAATTACTGTTCAGGCAAATAGTAACAAAAGGACATAGAGATAAAACAACTTTTTGGCTAGTGAAAACAAGAAGAGAGGTTTGTATGGACTTGTAGTAGGGGATTTGAAATTAGATGTCTAAGTGGGGTGAAATTTTAACCAGAGAAAGAGAAAGAATAGGGGGAAACTAAAGTTGGAAAAGGGAAAGAGAATCAAGACAACAAAATGGGGAAAGTTAGGAGGAAAGTGTTGGCATAAAGGTAAAGTTGAGTTGGAGTAAAATTATGCTAAAGGAAAGATGAAAATAGAATGTCCAAAAAGGTAAAATACTAGTAGTAATTAATAATACTAGTTGAAATACTAGTAATTAATAATACTAGTAATTAAAAATGTAATAATTAAAAAGGTAAAATCAATTGAGGCGGAAAGAAAAAAGTAGTCTTTTAATTAAAATATGTAAAAATGAAAAATAAAAAAAATTAAAGAAAAAGAAAAAAAAATAGAATGTTCATTCACTTCCACTATTATTCTGTTTGGCACTCCTGTTTCACAGTAGGGAAGGTATTGCAGTTCCCTGTATTTCACTGTGGTGTTTTAATCTCTTTATTCTTTTGTGGTTATGCGAGAGTCAATTTGTGCGTCATCCACTGGGTGGCAGTTTTTTGGAATTGATCTCTGAGACAAAGCACAGCACCTGTCTAGGCTGTGCTCAGATCCTGTTACTCTGTGGTTCTCAAAGCCGGTTTGTGGGGATTTTGCAGCCGAGACACTGTAATAACTCCGAGGCTGTCCCTCTGCCTCAGATAAAAAACGAGTCATTTTCCAGAGCTCCCCTGTGTCAACAGCTCGGAGAGTTTGCCTCCACACTTAGGGATCACGCCCTGCCCACTTCCGCGGACCTCTCCAGAGGCAGCTTCCCCGCAGCCCAGCTCCCACTGTGTGAGTGTCTCTGTCCTGAGGGGCAGGAGACCTCACCTTATCCCAGCCAAAATCTGACCTCTCTGTGTGCCGTGTGGATCTCTGAATCTGCCGCGTGTCTGCGCCGATTGGAGAGCGGTGTTCTGGGTCTCCGGCTGTTCGGTGGGTGTTTCAGCCAGCCACAGCTTTCAGACTGCCGCAGACATCCACCTCCCTCTGCAAGATGGCGCGGTCTCTGTGTTCACGCTGGTGGCTCCGGCCGACAAAAACCCCGTGGCACTGGGGCTGCCTGGCCAGGAGAGCCCTGTCCAGCAGTTCCCTGCCTTCTCCTGGAGGATAACTGATTCTTAACTTGCCAACAAACACTCCCCGTGTGACTCTCAGCTGCTCTCTCTCCCTCTACCCAGTGACAAAGCTCCAGATGCGTCCGTCTATTTCACCGACATTTTTCCCCTCTCCAAATTCATTTGTTAAGTCTAATAATTTTTTGATGGAGTCTTTAGGGTTTTCTATGTACAATATCATGTTATCTGTGAATAATGACAGTTTTACTTATTTTTTCCCAGTTTGGATACCTTTTATTTCTTCTTATCTGATTGCAATGGCTACTACTTCCAGCACTATGTTGAACAGGAGTGGTGCGAGGGCATCCCTGTCTTGTTCCTGTTCTTAGGAGAAATGGTTTTAGTTTTTGCCCATTGAGTATGATGTTGGCTGTGTGTTTTTCATATATGGCTTTTATTATGTTGAGGTATGATCCTTCTATTCCTACCTTACTGAGAGTTTTTTAAAGAAAGGTTGTTGGATTTTGTCAAATGCTTTTTCTGCATCAATTGAAATGATTATGTGATTTTTATATCTCACTTTGTTTATGTGATGTATCATGTTTGTTGATTTGCGGATATTGTACCATCCAGATGTATTGCTGTATCCAATTTGCCTGAATTTTATGAGTATATTGGCCTGTAATTTCCTTTAATTGTGTTGTCTTCATCGGGTTTTGGTATTAGGGTGATGCTGGCTACATAGGAGGAGTTTGGAAGTGTTCCTTCCTCTTGACTTTTATGGAATAGTCTGAGTAGGATAGGTTTCAGTTCTTCCTTGAATGTTTGGTATAACTCCCACGTGAAGCCATCTGGCCACAGGCTTTTGTTTGTTGGGAGCTTTTTGATGACTGCTTCAATTTTTTACATAGTTATCGGTGTATTGAGATTTTTAGAATCTTCCTGATTGAGTTTTGGAAGATTGTATTTTTCTAGGAATATGTCCATTTTTTTTTTCCAGGTTGTCTAGTTTGTTGGAGTAGAATTGTTCATAATATTTTTTAACAATTCTTTGTATTTCTGTGGGGTCTGTTGTTATTTCCCCTCTTTCATTTCTGATTTTGTTTATTTGGGTGCTCTCTCTTTGCTTCTTGGTGAGCTTGGCTAGAGATTCATCAATGTCGTTTATTCTTTCAAAGAACTAGGCTCTTGGTTTCATTGATCTTTTGTATTGTTTTTTTTGGTCTCTATGTCATATTTCTGTTCTGATCTTTATTATTTCCTTCCTAATCCTTACTCTGGGCTTTTCTGCTTGCATTCTTCTTAATTCTTTGAGTTGTAGAGTTAGATGACTTATTTCCAGTTTTTCTTGCTTTTTGAGGCAGGACTGTAGAGCTATGAACTTCCCTTTCAGGACTGCTTTCATTGTGTCCCATAGATTTGGATTGTTGTCTTTTTTTTTATCATTAGTTCCCAGGATTCTTTTAATTTCTTCTTTGACCTCATTGGTAACCCAGTCATTATTTAATAGCATGCTATTCAGCTTCCAAGTGTTTGAGTTTTTTGGGTTGTTTTTATTGTAGTTTATTTCTAATTTATGGCATTGTGGTCTGAGAAGATGGTTGGTATGATTTCAATCTTCTTGAATTTGGGGAGACTTTGCTTGTGACCCAATATGTGGTCTATTTTTAAAAATGTCCCACATGCACTTGAGAAGAACATATATTCCATGGCTTTGGGATGTAATGTTCTGAAGATGTCAGTTAAGTCCATCTGATCTAGTGAGTCATTTAGGATTGCTGTGTCTTTGCTGATTTTTTGTCTATAGGATTTATCCACTGATGTCAGTGGTGTATTAAAGTCTGATACTATGATTGTATTGTTGTTGATCTCTTCCTTGATATCTTCCAGGAGTTTTGTTATGTATTTGGGTACTCCTGCATTATCAATCCCTTTTTTTTTATTCTTTCTTTTTTTTTTAAATTAATTTTTATTAATTTTTTATACATATCTCCCCATTGCCCTCCCTCCCTCCCAGGCGTACCCCGACCCCCCCAGTGTCTGTGATCATTGGTTATGTTTATAAGCATGCATACAAGTCCTTTGATTGATCACTTATTTACCTCACCTAACTAATCTTTCTGCTATAATTTCACAGTCTGTTTGATGCTTTATGATTTTTGTCCTCCTGAGAATTATCAGTCTACTCCCTTTCTGTGCTCCTGATTCTATTATATTCACCAGTTTATTCTGTTGATCAGATTTTTAATTCACTTAGTTTTTAGATTCACTTGTTGATAGATGTGTATTTGTTGTTCATAATTTTTTGTCTTTTACCTTTTTCTTCTTCCTCTTCTAAAAGAGTACCTTTCAGCATTTCATATAATACTGGTTTGGAGTTGATGAACTCCTTTAGCTTTTTCTTCTCTGTGAAGGTCTTTATCTGCCCTTCAATTCTGAATGATAGCTTTGCTGGATAGATTATTCTTGGTTGTAGGTTCTTGTTGTTCATCACGTTGAATATTTCTTGCCACTCCCGTCTGGCCTGCATCGTTTCTGTTGAGAAATCAGCTGACAGTCGTATGGGTGCTCCCTTGTAGGTAATAAACTGTTTTTCTCTTGCTGCTTTTAATATTCTCTCTTTGTCTTTTGCTCTTGGCATTTTAATTATGATGTGTCTTGGTGTAGTCCTCTTTGGATTCCTTTTCTTTGGGGTTCTGTGTGCTTCCTGGACTTGTAAGTCTATTTCTTTTACCAGATGTGGGAAATTTTCAGTCATTATTTCTTTAAACAGGTTTTCAGTATCTTGCTCTCTCTCTTCTTCTGGCACCCCCACAATTCTGATGTTGGTACGCTTGAAGCTTTCCCAGAGGCTCCTTACATTATCTTCACATTTTTGGATTCTTTTCTCTTCTTGCTTTTCCAGTTGAATGTTTTCTGCTTCTTTATATTTCAAATTTTTGACTTGATCCTTGCCTTTCTCTAGTCTGCTGTTAGTACTCTGTATAATAGTTTTTATTTCAGTCAGTGTATTTATCATCTCCTCTTGGGTCTCACTAAATTTATCCATCTTTTCTAGCATATTCTTGAAAAACCTTATAAGCGTGGTTTTGAACTCTATATCCAGTCGTTTTTTTCCCTCCATTTCTTTTGCTTGTAATCCCTTCCCTTGTCTCGGCATTTTCACTGTGCCGGGGAAACTTCTGTGCTGGATTCAGCCGAAGAAGCCTCTGTTGAACTTGGGAGGTGTGGAGTTTCAGGGCTTAAGGGACCGCCTTGCTTTCCAGTCGGCCCCGCCCTCCACGGCCCCTGAGTCTCACGTGACTGGGTAATGGCTGGAGTGGTCCTTGTACGCGCGCGCACCCGCAGTGCCTCTAACCGCTGCCTTTCCAGCTCCCCTGCGAACCAGGACCACACGAGTCTAGGTCTCCAGGGTTTCGCCCAAAACAGGAGCTTAGTGGAGTCAGAAGTGGCACAGTTCGGAGGGTCTGTCTCACGCCCACTCGCGAAAGCCAGCGGCACAATCAGCAATCTGTCCTCCGCGTGGTGCCGTGCGCGACCAGACCTCCGATCCTTTGTAACTCCCCTAAATTTCCATGCACTTCTCCCTTTTCACAGTCCAAACTCCCCCCGTATGAGTTTCAGCTGGATCTGGGGTTTAGTGTCGCAGGACAAGGGGTTCAATGCCTTTGAGAGTCTCCATCTCCCTCCCGCCAGAGAAAACCAGCCAGGTCCTCCGGCATCCGCTCTCTCCTCGCGCGCGTCTCCGTACCTCAGCTTTTTGCAGCTCCTCTGGGTCTCTGTGAGCCCCTCTCTTTCCCTCTAGTTTTAGAACTTCCACTCAGCCAGTTTTCCTGTGGTTCTGGATGATGTCCGTTCTGTCTTTTAGTTGTAGTTTTGAAATTGTTGTGCGAGGCAGCAGTATAGGTGTTTACCTATGCCGCCATCTTGGATTTTTCCTATCAATCCCTTTAGTATTATGAAGTGGCCTTCCTTATCTCTTGTTATGGCCTTCACTTTGAGGTCCATTTTGTCAGATATAAGTATTGCTACCCCTGTTTTTTTTCATTTCCATTTGTCTGAAAGATATTTTTCCATCCCTTCACTTTTAATCTATGTGAGTCCTTTGTTCTGAAGTGGGTTTCTTGTAGACAGCACATATATATAGGTCATGTTTATTTTATCCATTCAGCCATTTGATGTTTTTTGTTTAAAGCATTTAGTCCATTTCCATTTCAAGTTATTACTGAAAGGTACTTATTTGTAGTCATATCTATTTTTGTAGCTGTGTTCCTTCTTATCTTTTAATTTCTCCTTTTTACAGTATTCCCTTTAGCATTTCTTGCATTGCTGATTTGGTGGTGATAAACTCCCTTAACCTTTTTTTTGTCTGCAAAGCTCCTGATTTCCCCTTCAGTTTTGATTGATAGTTTTGCTGGATAGAGTATTCTTGGATTCAGTTCTTTGCTTTGCAGAACTGAATCCAAGAATTTGCGAGGGGTGGGTGTATCAGTTACTGTGGCGCTATCCGCAATCCTGCGGAGAGGGGGTTAGGCTCTTTGACTTTGTATACCTCCTTCCATTCCCTTCTAGCTTGATGTGTTTCTGTTGAGAAATCATTTAATAATTGAATGAGGATTCTTTGTAGGTAACCCTCTGTCTCTCTCTTGCCGCCTTTAAGATTCTTTCTTTGTCATTAATATTTGCCATTGAAATTATGACATGTCTTGATGTGGGTCTTTTGGTATTGATCCTGCTTAGCACTCTCTGTACTTGTGTAACTTTTTTCTTTCCCATATCAGGGAAGTTTTCTGTCATTATTTCTTCAAATAGATTTTCTAATCCTTGCTGTTCTTCTTGTGCTTCTGGCAGCCCTATTATATGTATATTACTTCATTTCATGTTGTCCCAAAGCTCTCTTAGGCTTTCCTCCTGCTTTTTAATTTTTTTCTCCAGTTGCTGTTCAGATTGGGCTTGTTTCTGTACCTGATCTTCTAACTCACTAATTCGGTCCTCTGCTTCTTCTAGTCTACTGTTGAAACTTTCCATGGTGTTTTTGATTGTAACTCTTATCACTTTTCATTTCTTCCTGATTCTTGCATTGGTTGTTAATTTTCTCATCTATCCGATGTATGAATTGCACAACCATTATTCCAAATTCTTTTTTGGTTATATTGCATGCTTCAGTTTTACTAATTTCTTTTCTTGGTGAAGCCTCATTTTTTTTTCTCTGGGGTTTGTGTTGTCTCCCCATTCTGACTATCACCAGTAGTTTCAAACTTCGAGTTATGTACATATTGGGAGCTTCACACCATCTGAGTGTCATTGAAGTGCTCTGACATTAGGATATGTGGCTGCCATGGGTTGGTGGGAACCACTGTCAGTGTGATTAGCGTTCAGTGTGATCTTGTGTGTGCACCTAGAATCATGAACCCCACCTACACTTTGCTATTGGCATGTACCGAAAATGAGTTCCCTAGTGCGTGCTAGAGGAGGTCAGAGTTCCCCTGTGTCTGCACCAAGAATCGAGTATCAGAGTCTCTGTTGCCTCATGTGGCTTCTTGCTGAGAATCAGGGTTGCTGTGTGCGCATGCAACAAGAATTGGGGTTACTGGCTCTTAGTGTGAATGCGCTTTGAGTCAGGGATCCCAGTCACACACACAAAGAAACAGAGTCAAGTCAGTGGTGCTCAGTGCTGCCTCTTGCCTGGAGAATCTGTGTCCCGGTCACCATGGGGGACTAAATTGCACAGTAGCACTGTGGTGTGCCTGCACTGTAGAAAACAGACTTCTATGTGCACTGCAGAAAATAGATTTCTGTGTGCGCTGTGGAAAACAGATTTCTGTGTGCGATTACCCAAAATTGAAGTCAGGTGGAACTGTCACCTTGCGTGGGCTTCGGGTTTGTTCACCTGATTGTGTTGTGGGGAGCAGATTCCAGTGTGTGTACAGGCTCAAATTCCCATAGCAGTGCTGCAGTCCTTGTGCGTGCTCCCAAGCTCAAATTCCCGTAGGGGCACTGCGGTCCCTGCACGCACTCCCAAGCTCAAATTCCTGGAGGGGTTCTGTGGCCCGAGCAAGGGGTGGGTCTATCAGTTACTGTGGCGCTATCCGCAATCCTGCGGAGAGGGGGTTAGGCTCTTTGACTCAGAAATCTGCGGTCTATATTCTTGTCTGTTGGTCTGAAGCTGTGGTTGCAATTTTTTTGTCCACAGTGGCTGCAGGGTCCTGGTTTGCATCTGAGATGCGACTGGGTGGTGCTGAGGCCAGGATCCTAGTCTCAGGCTGCTGTTTTCTCAAGATGGCATGGTCTCTGTGCTCACACTGGCTGCCTAGAAGTGTCTGCTTTGTGCACGGGGCTCCGTCGTCTAAGACGGCCCAGTTTGACAGCCGCTTGGGGGTTCTACAGAATCTAACTGTCCCTAGCTTATATACACACACACCACACACGTCTACACTCTCCTCTATGATTCCCTCACTCTCTCACATTCTCTCCCTCCCTGCGTTCCTGGAGGTCACCATATTCCAATCAGTATTGCATGTTTTCAAAATCCTTATAGCCTACTGGTTGAAAAGCACTGATTTAAAGAATTGCGTACACTCTAAAAAATTTTAAGAATACAGAAGGTTGTAAAGTATTCTTAAAGGTTGTAAAGTAGTATAAATTTTCAGATCCACTAATTCATTTTATTTGCTGGAGTTTACCATTCTATATAATAATCCTGTAATAAAGAGGTAATATGCAAATTGACCATCACCTGATAGCCCTTATGTGGTCAAAGATGGCTGCCCACATGTGGATACAAGATGGCCAGCAGGGGAGAGCGGTTGTGGGCAATCAGGCCAGCAGGGGAGGGCAATTGAAAGGGACCAGGCCTGTAAGGAGGACAGTTAGGGGGGGACCCAGGCCTGTAGGGGAGGACAGTTGGAGGGGACCTGGCCTGCAGGGGAGGGCAGTTGGGGGCGACTAGGTCTGCAGGAGAGGGCAGTTAGGGATGACCAGGTCAGCAGGGGAGGGCATTAGGGCAATCAGGCTGGCAGGGGAGCAGTTAGTTGTTGATCAGGCTGGCAGGGGAGTGGTTAGGGGGTGATCAGCTGGCAGGCAGAAGCCTTTAGGGGTAATCAGGCAGGCAAGTGATTGGAGCCAGCAGTCCTGTATTGTGAGAGGGCAGTCGGACATCCCTCAAGGAGTCCCAGATTGGAGAGGGTGCAGGCTGGTCTCAGGGACACCCTCCCCCCGGCTCCCGTGCACAAATTTTGTGCACCGGGCCTCTGGTTATCCTGTTAAGATTCTTATATATTCTTTTTTCTTCCTCCCTTCCTTCCTTCCTTCCTTTCTTTTTAATTAAATCTTTATTATTCAGATTATTACATTTGTTTCTCTTTTTTCCCCTCCATAGCTCCTCTCCACCCCGCTCGCACCCCTCCCTCTACCCTTACCTCCCTGCCATTGACCTCATCCATAGGTGTTTGATTTTTATCCAGTCTCTCCCTCACATCCCTCACCCCTCACCCCTTTCCCCCTGAGAATTATCAGTCACTCCTTTTCTGTGCTCCTGATTCTATTATATTCACCAGTTTATTCTGTTGATCAAATTTTTAATTCATTTAATTTTTAGATTCCCTTGTTGATAGATATGTATTTGTTGTTCATAATTTTTTATCTTTTACCTTTTCTTCTTCCTCTTCTAAAAGAGTACCTTTCAGCATTTCATATAATACTGGTTTGGAGTTGATGAACTCCTTTAGCTTTTTCTTCTCTGTGAAGCTCTTTATCTGCCCTTCAATTTTGAATGATAGCTTTGCTGGATAGAGTATTCTTGGTTGTAGGTTCTTGCTATTCATCACGTTGAATATTTCTTGCCACTCCCATCTGGCCTGCATAGTTTCTGTTGAGAAATCAGCTGACAATTGAATGGGTGCTCCCTTGTAGGTAATGAACTGTTTTTCTCTTGCTGCTTTTAATATTCTGTCTTTGTCTTTTGCTCTTGGTATTTTACTTATGATGTGTCTTGGTGTGGTCCTCTTTGGATTCTTTTATATGGGGTTCTGTGTGTTTCCTGGATTTGTAAGTCTATTTCTTTCACCAGATGTGGGAAGTTTTCAGTCATTATTTCTTTAAATAGGTTTTCAGCATCTTGCTCTCTCTCTTCTTCTGGCACCCTTCTGATGTTGGTACGCTTGAAGCTGTCCCAGAGGCTCCTTACGTTATCTTCACATTTTTGGATTCTTTTTTCTTCTTGCTTTTCCAGTTGAGTGTTTTCTGATTCTTTATATTTCAAATTTTTTACTTGATTCTTGGCTTCCTCTAGTCTGCTGTTAGGTCTCTGTATAATATTTTTTATTTCAATCGGTGTATATTTCATTTCTATTTGGTCCTTTATCATCTCTAGTTGGATCTTTTGCATCTGTAGTTGGTTCTTTTTCATCTCCTCTTGGCTCTCGCTAACTTTATCCAACTTTTCTAGGATATTCTTGAAAAACCTTATAAGCGTGGTTTTGAACTCTATTTCCAGAGTTTGTTTTCCTCCATTTCTCTTGTTTGTGATCTCTTCCCTTGTCTCGGCATTTTCACTATGCTGGGAGAACTTTTGTGTTGGATTCAGCCTTATGATACCAGACTTGAAAAACCGCAAAAGCCTCTCTGTTGAGCTTGGGCTGGGTGGAGTCTCAGGGCTTAAGGTACTGCCTTGCCTTCTAGTCGGCCCTGCCCTCCACGGCCCCTCTCATGACTGGGTAATTGCTGGAGCGGTCCCTGTGCATGCACGCACGTGCTCGCAGTGCCTCTAGACTGCTGCCCCTCATGCTCCCCTGTGCTCCGGGACTACACAAGTCTGGGTCCCCAGGTTTCGCCCGAAACTGGGGTTTCGTGAAGTTAGAAGTGGCACAGTTGAGAGGGTCTGTCTCCCGCCCACTTGTGAAAGCTAGCGGCACAATTAGCATGCGCGCAGTGCGGTGCGCGCCACCAGACTTCTGATCTTTTGCGACTCCCCTAAATTTCTGTGCACTTCTCCCCCTTCACAGTCCAAACTCCCCCCCAAATGAGTTTCGGCTGGATCAGGGGGTTTAGTGTCGTAGGATAAGGAGTTCAGTGCCATTGAGAGTCTCCGTCTCCCTCCCGCCAGAGAAAGCCGGCCAGGTTCGCGGGCACTCGCTCTCTCCACGTACGCGTCTCCATACCTCAGCTTTTTACAGCTCCTCTGGGTCTCTGTGAGCCCCTCTCTTTCCTTCTAGTTGTAGAATTTCCACTCAGCCAGCTTTCCTGTGGTTCTGGATGATGTCCATTCTGTCTTTTAGTTGTAGTTTTTGAAATTGTTGTGCAAGGCAGCAGTGTAGGTGTTTACCTATGCCCCCATCTTGGATTCTCTCCTTGAGTCTATAGTTAAGTCTTGATTGTTGTTGTTGTCACTGGGGGAATTGACCTCCAAGCTAATTGGTTGTGAGGATCAGCTGTGTCTATGCTTGGAGAACTTCTGTACTGGAGTCAGCCTTATAATACAAGACTTGCAAAATTGCAAAAGCCTCTGTGTTCAGCTTGGATGGGACAGAGTCTCAGGGCTGAGCAGACAGCTTTGGCTTCCTGTCAGCGCCACCCTATGCAGTCTCTGGGTCTCAGTGTCCCTCAGTAATCTCTGCAACCCTGTCTGAGAGCATTCGTGCTTGCATTCCCATGCCTCCAGACCTCTGCCTTTCTGGCTCCCCTGAGTTTCCATCACTCTGGGGACCTGTATGAGTCTGTGTCCCCTGGGTCTCACTCGATACTGGGGTTCAATGCAGTCAGAACTAGATTTCAGCACAGTTGGAAGGTTCTGTCTTTCTCCCACTCAGCTTTTTGCAGTTTCTCTTGAGTCTCTGTGAGCCCCTCTCTTTCTTTCTAATTGTAGAATTTCCTCTCAGCCAGCTTTCCTGTGGTTATGGATGGTGTCCATTCTTTCTTTTAGCTTTAGTTTTGAAATTGTTGTGCAAGGAAGCAGCTTAGGTATTCACCTATGCTGCCATCTTGGTTTCTCATGGAAATTTCTTAATTTGAGCCCCAAGTCTTTTGAGGAAAACTTGTTAACGGTATATCCAATGTATGTGGCATCTGGGAAACTAGAGAAGTTTAGTAAATGCCTGTTTATTGATTGATACTGTCTTTCCAGATGGTGGATATTTCAAAAAGGATACAGTCCTTAGAAGATGAATCAAAATTACTCAAATCACAAGTAGCTGAAGTAAGTTGCTTTAGTCTAATAGGTCTGTTGCTTTTGAAAATAATTTTAATGTTTCTATTACTATTATAATTAAACAATAAGATATAATATTAGAATTTGAGATATAGGAGTTTTAGGTATATATGTTTTATACAAGGTACATCAGGAATGATTTTTTTTAAAAAAAAAACATAATTTATTGATTTTTTTACAGAGGGATAGAAAGTTAGAAACATCAATGAGAGAGAAACATTGATCAGCTGCCTCCTGCACACCCCCTATTGGGGATGTGTCTGCAACCAAGGTACATGCCCTTGACCGGAATTGAACCTGGGATCCTTCAGTCTGCAGGCTGACGCTCTATCCACTGAGCAAAACTGTTCAGGCCTGGAAAGCTTATTTTTTTTTATTGGACAAGTATTTATTGAGATATTGCTATGTACTAGACACTATTGTAGGTGATAGGCACTTGTATTAGTAGTTAAAATAGACAGAAAATACTTAAATTATGGTAAAAGAAGAACAGATCATAAAAAGCTAATTAAACTCCCTGGCTGGTGAGGCTCAATTGGTTGGACATTTTCCGGTACACAAAAAGATTGCTGGTTTCATTTCTGGTCCGAGCATATGCTGAATTATAGGCTGCATCCCCAGTTGGGGACCTGCAGGAGGCAGCTGATTGATGTTTCTCACATCACTATTTCTTTTTTTCTCCCTCTCCTTCTTAATCAATAAAAACATTTTAAAAAGCTAATTAAACTTCTTAAATAGTATATAGAAGGTTATAAGAGGTTAAATCAAGGTTTAAAGCCACATAGCTACTTAGTGTGGGAGCCATGATTAGATCCTGATTGTAGGACAGACTTTTTTCTCCTACACTGTCCTGCCTCTTTTATTAATATTGGCATGATTTTTACTTTAATTCCATGTTTTAGGGAATATGGGTAAAAAAATAACTATTGTATAAACTAATTGTTATAACTTGATATGTTGTATTTTACATAGGCCAAAACAACCTTCAAAATATTTCAAATGAATGAAGAACGACTTAAGATAGCTATAAAAGATGCTTTGAGTGAAAATTCCCAACTTCAGGAAAGCCAGAAACAGGTTTGTACTCTATAGAGGCCCTTCAACTTGTATTTATAAATCTTCTGGGCATACTCATGACTGACCCATCTGAGGGTAAGAAAAGGCTTTTCCTGGAGAGCACAAGAGCAGGACAGTCTCCCATATTTTGTGTCTCTTGTGTAGGATAAATTTTAATACAAGTAAGATATAGTATGAGATATAAGGAGCAGTAAGAAGTGACCAAATCTAACATATGTATATCTCAGAAACTTATTTTGATATAGATTTATTATGTTAATTAGTTGAAGATAGTTAGGTATCTGTTATTTTTTTTTTTTTTTTAAATATATTTTATTGATTTTTCACAGAGAGGAAGGGAGAGGGATAGAGAGCTAGAAACATCGGTGAGAGAGAGACATCGAGCAGCCGCCTCCTGCACGCCCCCTGCTGGGGATGTGCCCACAATCAAGATACATGCCCTTGACCGGAATCGAACCTGGGACCTTTCAGTCCGCAGGCAGACGCTCTATCCACTGAGCCAAACCGGTCTTGGCAGGTATCTGTTATTTTACTATTTTGAAAGTTCTTTGCAAACAGGAGCCCATCCTTCCTTTTCTACTCCTGTCCCTCCCTCACTCCTTCATTCCATCCCTTTTTTTTCTTTTTCCTCCCTTCTTAACAACAGATTGCATTGCATAATATCTATTAATGATATAGTTAAATATATAAAAGTATGAGGTAATATGAGTTTTCCTTTTTTTTGGTGGGGTTTGATTTTTAGCTTTTACAAGAATCTGAAGAATGGAAAGAACAAGTGAGTGAACTTAATAAACAGAAAATAACATTTGAAGACTCCAGAGTACATGCAAAACAAGTTCTGTGTGCTAAAGAAAATCAGATCAAGGTAAATGGCCCTACTGGTTTTAGTGACTGAGTCAGCTAGAATTCTATACCAATTCTCAAATTTGAAAGTTTTTCTTTTTAGCTGTTAAAATATGTTGTGTATTTTTTCTTTTTTCTTTATTGATTTTAGAGAGGCAGGGAGAGATATAGCAAAACCAATGATGAGGTTCGAGCCTGCAACCTGGTCATGTGCCCTGACTGGAAGTGAACCATGATCTTCTGGTTAATAGGTTGACTCTCAACCACTGAGCTGTACCAGCGCAGTAGTAGCAGTTTTTATTTTGACCATTTGGCCAATATGAGGATGTGTACTTTTTTGGCATACATTTCAATTTGTAGCAGTATTGTCATCTTTGTTATCAAATGCTCTGTTGTTAAATGCAGCAAAGATGACAACAAATATATATCTATGATATATCTCAACATTCTGTTTGTCCCCTTTCCCTCTCCTTATTTTAGCATAGGTATTAAATGAAGAAAGATAAAGAATAATGATTTTATCTTTGTCTTTAGAGTGCCACCTGTTTCTGTTAATAAGGTTAAAAAGAATGTTAGAAATTGACAGATGAAGATGTATCTATTGGCTGAATATCTTTGATATTATGATTACCACAGAGTTGATTACTTTTAAAAATATAAATCTAATTGAAACTTGTTCCCCTCTCCTACCCCTTTTTTCTGCCTATTGGCTTAAATCTTATGCTTTCAGGTTACAAAGAGATACTCAAGTGTGAATACCTATAGGGCCCGTAACATCCAAAACAACCAAAGGCTTGACCGAACACCAGAAGTCAGTCCTTCAGTCAGTGCTGGGTTGCCATGGCTGATTGCCACCTACAGGCATGGCGACCCAGCACTGACTGCCAAAGGGGCTGTAGATCAGACCCAGAGAGAAGCCTGAAGAGAGAAGCTGGGTCTGATCCATAGCCTCCATGGCAACTGTTGATCAGCCATTGCCTCTCTCTTTCTTTCCAGGCTTCACCAGCAGCTGCACCTCTCTTTCTCTCTGGGCCTGCGCAGTGGCTGCTGATCAGCCCAGCCTCTCTGATCAGGCCTGTAGATAGGCCCAGAGACACTGACTGACATAGAAACTGACCAATCAGAACCAAATCTGGGTGAGCTGTGAGGAGCCAATGGCTGCCTAGGAGGCAGAGCTTTTGACACTAACTGGCATAGAATCCGACCAATCAGAACCAAATTGGCCTGCAAGGGAGGGCAGTTAGGGGTGATCAGGCAGTCAGAGGTAGTTAGAGATGGTCAGGCCATCAGGGAGAGCAGTTGGGAGTGAGATAAGGTCTGCAGGGGAGGGCAGTTGTGGGGAACCAGGCCAGCAGGGGAGTGCAGTTGGGGGGCAATCAGGCAGGCAGAGGCAGTTAGGATGATCATGCTGACAGGAGAGAGCAATTAGGGGTGAGATCAGGCTGGTAGGAGAGGGTAATTGGGGGCAAGGTTGGGCTGGCAGGGTAGGCAGTTATGGCCGATCAGACAGGCAGAGGGGTTAAGGTCAATCAGGCAGAGGCAGTTAGGAGTGATCAGGCAGGCAGGCAGAGGGGTTAGGGTCAATCAGGCAGAGGCAGTTAGGGGTGATCAGGCAGGCAGGCAGGTGAGTGGTTAGGAGCCAGATTGTGAGAGGGATGTCTGACTGCTGGTTTAGGCTCAATTGGACATCCTCCAAGGATTCTCCTATTGGAGAGGGTGCAGGCTGGGTTGAGGGAACCCCCCCCTTTGTGCACTAATTTTGTGCACTGGGCCACTAGTTAAGTAATAAGAAATAAAACTAACATTTTCTAATCTAATAGTGGAGTGCATGATATCATCTTGAAAGCTATACATTTATACTGTTTATGTTGCTACTAAGAATGTTTTAAAGATTCCATCTTTAGGAGTTGTATTCATAATTTGGCATATTGTTTTAACACCCCCCCCCCACTTTACCCTTTCAAATTTTATCTGCTAAAGGGCTTGCAATTCTTCCTAAACAAAACAAAACGAAAAAGAAAAAAGAACAAAACAAAAGTGAGATGCTAATCTCATACTCTACCAAAAAATATAAGCCATGTTATTTGTGCTTGGAACTCTCAAGAATTTGATTGAAAGATGTAAATTATAGGGCAGAATGAAATTTTAGGTGGGAAATTTCATAGAAATATATGGCAGAGTCATTTTATTATTCATAGTGCTAAAAAACCTTTCTTTAAAGAAAATGCAAAAAGTATTATTGAAATGCTACAATTCAGATTCTCTCTAGTAATTTCTTTTCTTTTTAATATATTTTTTACTGATTTCAAAAAGGAAAGGAGAGGGAGAGAAAGATAGAAGAATCAATGATGAGAGAGAATCATTGACTAGCTGCCTTCTGCCACACTGGGGATCGAGTGTGCAACCCGGGCATATGCCCTGAACGGGAATTAAACCATGACCTCCTGGTTCATAGATTGATGCTCAACCCCTGAGCTGCACTGGCTGGGCATAATTTCTTTTTTTTTATGTCAGTTGAACTCCCCAGCTAGTTGTCTACTTTAGTAAACTGAATCTGTGAAATCCTATCTTTTCATATTTCACATACTTTACTTTACAGATATGTGTGACTTCCCAAAAAATTCACTCTCTTATAAATGGCCAATCTTATTTGTGACACTTGAGAAATGTCATAGAAGAAAACGTTTTGTCACTTTGTTTTTAAAATATATTTTTATTGATTTCAGAGAGGATAAAGGAGAGAGAGATAGAAACATCAACAATGAGAGAGAATTATTGATTGGATTGCCTCCTGCATGCTTCCTACTGAGGATTGAGCCTGCAACTTGGGCACATGTGTCCTGGTTTATAGGTCCATACCAACCACTGAGCCATGATGTGCTGTTTTGTCACTTTATAGTCATGTGATAAAGTCAGCAAAATGGACCATTGTAAAGAATTGTATTTGTTTTTGATGTTCAGAATTTAATAGTCAATAAATACTAGGTTTTTCAATACAAGGTGGAGAAAAAGAGCTCATGTACTATTATTTATCTACATTTATTTTTTTATTTTTTTATTTTTGTGTTTTTTTTATTGTTTAATATGTTACATATATTAGTACATATATCTCCTTTCCCCCCCCATTAACCTTCCCCTAGCCTCCCCTACCCTCTGTTGCATGCCCTCATCCCATCCCCCCAGTGTCTTGTGTGCATTGATGTACTTATATGCATGCATACAAGTCCTTTGATTAATGTATTTCCCTCCCTCCCCAACACCCCCCAGCCTTCCTGCTGTAATTTGACAGTCTGTTCAGTGCTTTACTGCCTCTGTACCTATCTTTTTATTCATCAGGTTATAATGTTCTTTATTATCCATAAATGAGTGAGATTGTGTGTGGTGTTTTTTTTTTTCATTGTCTGGCTTATTTCACTTAACATAATGCTCTCCAGTCCATTCATGCTGCTGCAAATGGTAAGAATTACTTCTTTTTTACAGCAAGGTAGTATTCCATTGTATAGATGTACCATAGCTTTCTAATTCACTCATCTACTGATGGGCACATAGGCTGTTTCCAAATCTTAGCTATGGTGAATTGTGCTGCTATGAACACAAGGGTGCATATATCCTTTCTGATTGGTGTTTCTAGTTTTTAGGGATATAATCCTAGAAGTGGGATTGCTGGGTCAAATGTAAGCTCCATTTTTAGTTTTTTAAGGTAACTCCATGCTGTTCTCCACAGTGGCTGCACCAGTTTCCATTCCCACCAGCGGTGCACGAGGGCTCCTTTTTCTCCACGTTCTCATCAGCACTTGTCCTTTGTTGATTTGTTGATGATAGCCATTCTTACAGGTGTGAGATGGTACCACATTGTCATTTTGATTTGCATCTCTCAGATAATTAGTGGCTTTGAGCACATTTTCATGTGTCTCTTGGCCTTCCTTCTGTCTTCTTTCGAAAAGATTCTATTTAGGTCCATTGCCCATTTAAAAAAAAATAAATCTTTATTGTTTATTTTATTACAGATGTTCCTCTTCTTCCCCCACTGCTATAGCTCCCCTCCACCTGATTCCCCACCCCCCCACCCCATGCCCTTTTCTCTGCTACTGTCCTCATCCATAGGTGTAAGATTTTTGTCCAGTTTCTTCCCATAACCCTCAAACCCCTTTTCCCCCGACAATTGTCAGTCCATTCTCTTTCTATGTCCCTAATTCTATTATATTCAACAGTTTATTTTGTTCATTAGATTTTTTATTCACTTGATTTTTAGATTCACTTGTTGAAAGTTATGTATTTGTTATCACTTTGTTGTTCATAATTTTTCTTAACATTTTTCTTCTTCTTCCTCTTCTTAAAGAATACCCTTCAGCATGTCATATAATCCTGATTTGGTGATGATGAACTCCGTTAGCTTTTTCTTGTCTGTGAAGCTCTTTATCTCTCCTTCAATTCTGAATGATTGCTTTGCTGGGTAGAGCACTCTTGGTTGTAGGTTCTTGCTAATTCATCACTTTGCATATTTTCTGCCACTCCCCTCTGGCCTGCATAGAAATAAGCTGATAGTTGTATGGGTACTCCCTTGTAGGTAACTAACTGTTTTTCTCTTGCTGCTTTCAAAATTCTCTCTTTGTCTTTTTCCCTTGGCATTTTAATTATGATGTGTCTTGGTGTGGTCCTGTTTGGATTCCTTTTGTTTGGGTTTCTGTGCATTTCCCAGACTTGTAAGTCCATTTTTTTTCACCAGGTAGGGAAAGTTTTCAGTCATTATTTCTTCAAATAGGTTTTCAATATCTTGCTTTCTCTCTTCTGGCACTCCCATAATTCTGGTGTTGGTACTCTTGAAGTTGTACCATAGGCTCCTTACACTATCTTCACATTTTTGGACTCTTTTTTCTTTTTGTTTTTCTGATTGGGTGTTTTTTGTTTCCTCATATGTCAGGTCTTTTGTTTGATTCTTGGAGTTCTCTAGTCTGCTGTTGGATTTCTGTATATTATTCTTTATTTCAGACAGTGTATGCTTAATTTCTGACTGGTCCTTTTCTGTTTCTTTGGCATTCTAATTAAGATGCTTGAAAGTCTCACTAAGTTTCTCAGAGGTCTCACTAAGTTTCTCGGTGGTTTGTAGAAGGTTCTTATAAATGTGGTTTTGAAGTCTATATACAGTAGTTTGCTTTCCTCCATTTCTTTTATTCATGACATGTTTCTTTGTCTCTGCATTTTGCCTGCTTCCCTGTGTTGATGGAGTGGCTCTTTGTGCTAGTTGTCCTTTATGGCTCAGTATCTCCATCTCCCCAATCACCTGAGTTGGACACTCTTGGTGCACCTCTTTGTGGGCTGGGTACACAGTCTTGTTGTAGTTAAGTCTTGATTGCTATTGGTCCACTGGGAAGAATTGACCTCCAGGCCAACTGACTCTGAGGATTAGCTGTGTCTATCATGGAAAAACTACTGTGCTGGATACACTCCTATGGGTGACTTGCTTCAGTGGGGCTTTGGTGCTCACCAAGTCTGCCTCTTGAGTGTGTCATTTATGGATGTGAGGACTTGAAATCTGGTGTCTTCTCACACTGACCTCTAGGTACACTGATTCCTGGGTCTCCAAGGAGGAGCAAGTCAGCTAGTGTCTGAGGCCACCCAACAGGAGCTACAGGGAGATCTGCAGATTTCTCCTCTTTGCTTACAGTTTTGAGGTTTTGGAGTTGTCTGACCCAGTTGCAATTTGTTAGGTTAAGCTGCTAGAGGGCAGGCCATTCATATGCAAAAGTGACTGCACAAAGCTGGGTGCGGTTGTAAATTGGGTGGGGTGGGGTCTCAGGGAATCGCTAGGTCATGGCAAACAGTGCTGACTGCCAGTCAGCCCTCTCTGCATCATATCCCCACGTCCTGCACCCCAGTGCAGTAAACAGTGATTCCTGTGTGCATTTCTGTGAGAGAGCCACTCTCCCTTTCTGAACCAATGGCTGACAGTCCATTGGGTCCCCAGAATCTTGCCGGAAACTGGAGTTCAGAGTAGACAGGAACTTGTAACTCTCTCCCAATTGAAAAAAACAGCACATGCCAGCTGGATTTGTGCACATCTCCGTACTTCTGCCTTTCTGAGCCTCTGCACATCCTACCATGTCTCAATGTACTTTTTTCTTACCTTCCAGTTGTAGAACTTACACCGTGCCAGTTTTTCCGTGGTTCTGGGGAATAGTTGTTTTCTCTTTTAGTTGTAGTTTTGGTGGTGTTGTCAGAGGCAGCACCTATAGCTGTATACCTTATGCCACCATCTTAGTTATCTCCATTGGCCATATTTTATTGGATCTTTATCTTCCTTTTATTAAGTTGTATAAGTTCCCTATAGATGTTGGAGATTAAAACTGTATCAGTGATAACATTGCAAATATGTTTTTCCATATTGTGGGCTTTCTTGTTGTTTTGTTGATGGTTTCTATTGCTGTGCAAAAAGCTTTTTATTTTGATGTAGTCCCATTTGTTTATTTTCTCTTTGGCTTCCATTGCTCTCGGAGTAATATTGGTGAAGAAATTGTTTCAGCATATGTCTGATATTTTTCTGCTTGTGGATTCCTCTAGTATTTTTATGGTTTTCCATCTTATATTTAAGTCCTGTATTGGTTTTGAGTTAATTTTTTGTATGGTGTAAGTTGGTGGGCTAGTTTCATTTTTTTATATGTATCTGTCCAATTTTCCCAACACCATTTATTGAAGAGACTGTCTTGACTCCCTTGTATATTCATGCCTCCTTTGTCAAATATTAATTGAGCATAGTGGTTTGGATCAATATCTGGATTCTCTATGGTATTCCATTTGTCTATCTATCTGTCTGTCCTTGTGCTAGTACCTGGCTGTTTTGACACAGTGGCTTTGTAGTACAGCTTGAGATCCGACCTACTTTGTTCTTCTTTCTCGGGATTGCTGTGGCTATTCGGGGTCTTTTTTTATTCCAGATGAATTTTTTGAGAGTTCTTTCTATGTCTGTGATATATACTTTTGGTATTTTAATGGGGAGTGCATTGAATCTATAGATTGCTTTGGGTACTACGGACATTTTAATGATGTTGATTCTCCCAATCCATGAGCATGGTATGCTCTTTCATCTCTTTACATCTTCCTCTATCTCTTTTTTTTCAGTGTCCTGTAGTTTACCACGTATAGGTCTTTTTATTACCTTAGTTAAGTTTATTCCTAGGTATATTAATTTTTTTGTTGCGATGGTAAATGGGATTGTTTTTTTTGTCTCTCTTTCTGTAAGTTCACTGCTGATGCATAGAAATGCCATAGATTTCTTGGCATTCATTTTGCATTTGCCTTGCCAAATTCATTTATTATGTCTATTAGTTTTTTGGTGTAATCTTTTCGTTTTTTTATGTACAATATCATGTCATCTTCAAATATGGATAGCTTTACTTCTTCATTTCCAATTTGGATGCCTTTTATTCCTTTTTCTTGTCTAATTGCAAAGGCTAATACTTCCAGTACTATGTTGAACCAGAGTGGTGAGAGTGGGCATCCCTGTCTTGTTCCAGTTCTTAGGGGAAATGGTTTTAGTTTTTGCCCATTGAGTATGATGTTGGCTGTGGGTTTATCATACATGGCTTTTATTATGTTGAGGTATGGTCCTTCTATTCCCATCCTGCTGAAAGTTTTTATCAAGAAAGGGTGTTGGATTTTGTCAAATGCTTTTTCTGCATCAGTTTATATGAATATGTGGTTTTTATCTCTTGGTTTGTCTATGTGATGTATCATGTTTATTGATTTGTGGATATTGTACCATCCTTGCATCCCTGGGATAAATCCTACTCTGTAATGGTGTATGATATTTCTGATGTACTGCTGGATCCAATTTGCTAGAATTTTGTTGAGGATTTTGGCATCTATGTTCATGAGGGATATTGGCCTGTAATTGTCTTTCATTGTGTTGTCTTGATCTGGTTTTGGTATTAGGGTAATTCTGGCTTCAAAGAATGTACTTGAAAGTGTTCCTTCCTCTTGAATTTTTTGGAATAGGAGGATAATTTTTAGTTTTTCCTTGAATGTTTGGTAAAACTCCCCTGTGAAGCCCTCTTGCCTTGGGCTTTTGTTTACTAGAAGCTTTTTAATGACTGCTTCAATTTCTTCCATATTTTTTGGCATATTGAGATGTTTTGGTTATTCCTGATTGGGAGTTTTTGGAGGTTATATTTTTCTAGGAATGTGTGTATTTCCTCCAGTTTGTCCAGTTTGTTTGAATGCAGTTGTCCATAGTACTTTTTAACAATCCTTTGTATTTCGATGGGGTCTGTTGTTATTTCTCCTCTTTCATTTCTGATTTTATTTATTTGGGTCTTCTCTTCTTGCTTCTAGGTGAGCCTGGCTAGAGGTTCATCAATCTTGTTTATCCTTTTAAAGAACCAGCTCTTGGTTTTGTTGATATTTTATACTGCTTTTTTTGGTCTCAGTGTTATTTATCTTCACTCTGATTTTTATTATTTCCTTCCTTCTGCTTACACTGGGCTTTTCTTGTTGCTCTGTTTCTAACTTTTTGAATTGTAGGGTTAGGTAATTTATTACCATGGTTTCTTTTTTTTTTTTTGTAGTTGGCTTGTAGAGCTATGAACTTCCCTCTCAAGACTGCTTTCTTTGAGTCCCATAAAATTTGGATTGTTGTGTTTTCATTGTCATTTGTTACCATAATGTTTTTATTTCTTCCTTGATCTCTCTGCTTACCCAGTCATTGTTTAATAGCATACTGTCTAATCCCCATCTGTTTGCTTTATTTGGATTGTTTTTATTGTAGTTGATTTCCAGTTTTATGCCATTGTGATCTGAGAAAATGCTTGATATGATATCTATCTTCTTTAATTTGAAGAGACTTTGCCTGTGGTCCAACATATGGTCTATCTTTGAAAAGGACCCATATGCACTTGTAAAGAATGTATATTCTGTGGCTTTGGGGTGAAATGTTCTGAAGATGTCAATTAATTCCCTCTGTTCTTGTGAGTCCTTTGGGATTGATGTTTCTTTGCTGATTTTTTGTTTAGAGGATTTGTCCAATGGTGATAGTGGGGTATTAAAGTCTCTTACTATGGTTGTATTGCTGTCAATCTTTCTCTTGATCTCCAGGAGTTTTAGTTTTAGTTTTTTTTTTTTTTTTATATTTGAGTGTTCCCTGTATTGGGTGTGTTTACCAGAGTTATTTCTTCTTGTTAGATTGCTCCCATTAATATTATAAGTGACCTTCCTTATATCTTATTATGTCCTTCACTTTGAGATCTAATTTATCAGATGTAAATACTGCTACCCAGCTCCCATTAATATTATAAGTGACCTTCCTTATCTCTTATTATGTCCTTCACTTTGAGATCTAATTTATCAGATGTAAATACTGCTACCCAGCTTTTTTTCCATTTCCATTCGCCTGAGAAACCTTTTTCCATACCTTCACCCTCAGTCTGTGTGCATCTTTTTTTCTGAGATGGGTTTCTTTTAGACAGCATATATATGGGTCATGTTTTCTTATCCAATCTGTTACCCTATATCTTTCGATTGGGGCATTTAATCCATTTGTACTTAAAGTTATTATTGATAAGTGCTTATTTGTTGCCATTTTTATTCTTTACCCCTGTGTTCCTTCTTCACTTCTTATTTCTTTTTTTACAGGAGATCCTTTAGCGTTTTTTTTTTTATTTCACATTTTATTTATTTGTTTTTTAAATTTAATAAATCTTCATTGTTCAGATTATTACAACTTTCTCTCTCTCCCCCCCCCCCATAACTCCCCTTGACCCGGCTCCCACCACTTCCTCTGCCCTTACCTCCCCACCCCATTGTCCTAATCCATAGGTGTATGAATTTTATCAAGTCTCTCCCTGCAACCCACCTCTCTCCTTTGCCCCTGAGCTTTTTCAGTCTATTCCCTTTCTGTGCCCCTGATTATATTATATTTACAGTTTATTCTGTTCATCAGATTTGTAATTAACTTGATTTTTAGATTCACTTTTTGATAGATATGTGTTTGTTGCTCATAACTTTTATCTTTACCTTTTTTTTCTTACTCTTCTTAAAGAATACCTTTCAGCATTTCATATAATACTGGGTTGGTATTGATGAACTTTTTTAGCTTTTTCTTATCTGTGAAGCTTCTTATCTGCCCTTCAATTCGGAATGATAGCATTGCTGGGTAGAGTAATCTTGGTTGTAGGTTCTTGCTGTTCATCACTTTGACTATTTCTTGCCACTCCCATCTGGCCTGCATAGTTTCTGTTGAGAAATCAGCTGACAATTGTATGGGTGCTCCCTTGTAGGTAATTAACTGTTTTTCTCTTGCTGCTTTCAAGATTCTCTCTTTGTCTTTTGCTTTTGGTATTTTAATTATAATGTGTCTTGGTGTGGTCCTCTTTGATTTCCTTTTGTTTGGGGTTCTGTGTGCCTCCTGGACTGGTAAGTCTATTTCTTTGACCAGGTAGGGGAAGTTTTCAGTCATTATTTCTTCAGATAGGTTTTTAGTATTTTGCTCTCTCTCTTCTTCTGCACCCCCATAATTCCGGTGTTGGTATGCTTGAAGTTGTTCCAGAGGCTCTTTACACTGTCTTCATGTTTTTGGATTGTGTTTTCTTTTTGCTTTGCCAGTTGATTGTTTTCTGCTTCTTTGTATTTCAAATCTTTGACTTGATTCTTGCATTCCTCTAGACTGCTGTTAAATCTCTGTGTCATATATTTTTTTTAAATTAAATCTTTATTATTCAGATTATTACATTTGTTTTTCTTTTTTCCCCTCCATAGCACCCCTCCACCCAGCTCCCACCCTTCCCTCCCTCCCGTTGACCTCATCCATAGGTGTATGATTTTTGTCCAGTCTCTCCCTGTATACCCCACACCCCTTTCCCCCTGAGAATCATCAGTCACGGGTGGGTCTGGAGCAGCAAGTCCTCCGCGGGCTCCGCCGTGAGTGACTCTTCAGTCCGCCGGCCGACGCCCTACCCACTGAGCACACCTCCTCCTGCTGCCACAGCGGCAGCACACACACGTGGGGGGGAGGCGGGGGCCGCGGGGTCGCAGGGGTTAAGGGAACCAGCACCAGCTCTCGCTCCTGCAGGTCCGGCCCGGCCCGAGCCACATCGGAAGCCCTGAGGGCAGGTGCCTTGGCGGCTCGAGAGCCGAGGACGCACCGCTCAGCCTCAACCTCAACGCGAGGGTCTCAGCTCCTCAGCCTCAGCACGAGGGTCCCAGCCTCAGCCTCAGCCTCAGCACGAGGGCCTCAGCCCCAGCCTCAGCATGAGGGTCCCAGCCTCAGCCCCAGCCTCAGCACGAGGGTCTCAGTGCCTCTGCCTCAGCCTCAGCCTCAGCACGAGGGTCCCAGCCTCAGCCCCAGCCTCAGCATGAGGGTCTCAGCCTCAGCCTCAGCAAGAGGGTCTCAGCCTCAGCACAAGGGTCTCAGCCTCAGCACAAGGGTCTCAGCGCCTCAGCCTCAGCACGAGGGTCTCAGAGCCTCAGCCTCAGCCTCAGCACGAGGGTCCCAGCCTCAGCTCCAGCCTCAGCACGAGGGTCTCAGCTTCAGCCCCAGCCTCAGCACGAGGGTCCCAGCCTCAGCCTCAGCCTCAGCCTCAGCACAAGGGTCTCTGCACCTCAGCCTCAGCACGAGGGTCTCAGCGCCTCAGCCTCATCACGAGGGTCCCAGCCCCAGCCCCAGCGCGAGGGTCCCAGCCCCAGCCTCAGCGCGAGGTTCTCAGCCTCAGCCTCAGCGCGAGGGTCCCAGCCTCAGCCTCAGCGAGAGGGGCCCAGCCCCAGCCCCAGCACGAGGGTCCCAGCCCCAGCGCGAGGGTCTCAGCCTCAGCCTCAGGGCGAGGGTCTCAGCGTCTGCAGACTGGCCCCAGCGCCCCAGCCCCCTAGCCCCATCCCTCTCCCCCACGGGCGTCGCCAGCAGCGGGGACTCAGTCCAGCACTGGGAGGAGGACGGCGGGGCGCCGAGCGGAGCTCCGTTAGTCCGCGTTGCATGCGTGAGTTTCCCCTTTGGGGGGCCCAGCCCGGCGCCCTGTGCTGCGGGGCACGTCCCCCCAGGCCCCGGGGCCTCGACCTCGCCGGCGAGCCCGCCTCCGGGCCGGGAACGCGGGCGGCTCCTTCCCCGGATCCCGGTCCCCCTCAGTCATTATTTCTTTAAATAGGTTTTCAGTATCTTGCTCTCTCTCTTCTTCTGGCACCCCCACAATTCTGATGTTGGCACGCTCGAAACTGTCCCAGAGGCTCCCCACATTATGTTCACACCTTTGGATTCTCCTCTCTTCTTGCCTCTCCAGTCGAATGTTGTCTGCCTCTTTATATTTCAAATTTTTACTTGATTCTTGCCTTTCTCCAGTCCGCTGCCAGGACTCTACAATATTCCTTATTTCAGTCAGTGTATGTCTAATTTCTATTTGGTCCTCTATCATCTCCAGTTGAACCTTTTCCATCCCTAGTTGGCTCCCCTGCATCTCTAGTATGTCCTTTTTCATCTCCTCTTGGGTCTTGCTAAATTTATCCGTCTTTTCTAGCATATTCTTGAAAAACCCCATAAGCGTGGTTTTGAACTCTATATCCAGTCTTTTTTATTTTTTCCTCCATTTCTTTTGTTTGTGATCCCTTCCCCTGTCTCGGCATCCTCACCATGCCGGGGAAACTTCTGTGTTGGATTCAGCCCTATGATAGCAGACGCAAAGCCGCAGAAGCCTGTGTTGAGCTTGGGAGGGGTGGAGTCTCAGGGCTTAAGGGACCGCCTTGCCTTCCAGTCGGCCCCGCCCTCCACGGCCCCCGAGTCTCAGGTGACTGGGTAATGGCTGGAGCGGTCCCTGTGCGCGCGCGCACCCGCCGTGCCTCTAACCGCTGCCTTTCCATCTCCCCTGCGCACCAGGACCACACGAGTCTAGGACCCCAGGGTTTCGCCCGAAACAGGGGCTCGGTGGACTCAGAAGTGGCACAGTTTGGAGTGTCTGTCTCCCGCCCAGTCGCGAAAGCCAGCGGCACAATCAGCAATCTGTCCTCCTCGCAGCAGCGTGCGCGTGCTAGACCGGACCCATCTTCTGCGACTCCCCTAAATTTCCGTGCACCTCTCCCTTTTCACAGTCCAAACTCCCCCGTATTAGTTTCGGCTGGATCTGGGGTTTAGTGTCGCAAGATAAGGGGTTCAATGCCGTTGGGAGTCTCTGTCTCCCTCCCGCCAGAGAAAGCCACCAGGCCCTCTGGCGCCCGCTCTCTCAGCGCGCACGCATCTCCGCACGTCAGCCTTCCGCAGCTCCCCTGCGTTTCCGTGAGCCCCTCTCCCTCCCTCCAGCTGCAGAACTTCCACTCAGCCAGCTCTCCTGCGGTTCTGGATGACGTCCGTTCTGTCCTTTAGTTGCAGTTTTGAAATTGTTGTGCGAGGCAGCAGTGTAGGTGTTCACCTATGCCGCCATCTTGGATTCTCTCTCCTCTGTGTCATATTTTTTATTTCAGTTAGTGTATGTTTAATTTTCAGTTAGTCCTTTTTCACCTTCTCTTTGGTCTTGCTAAATTTATCCATCTTTTCTAGGAAATTCTTAAAAAACCTTATAACCGTGGTTTTGAATTCTATATCCAGTTGTTTGTTTTCCTTCATTTCTTTCGTTTCTGATTTGTTCCTTTGTTCTCTGCATTTTCGCTGCTTCCTTGAGTTGGTAGAGTAGCTTTGTGTGGTAGGTGTCCTATATGGCCTAGTAGCTCTGTCTCCCCAGTTAATTGAAGTGGACTCTCTTGGTGTTCCCCTTTGTGGACTGTGTGTACAGCCTTGTTGTAGTTAAGTCTTGATTGTTGTTGGCATCACTGGGGGGGATTGACCTCCAACCCAATTGGCTGTGTGGATCTGCTATATGTACTCAGGGAGTCAGCCTTATAATATAAGACTTGCAAAATTGCAAAAAGCTTCTGTGTTCAGCTTGGATGTGGCGGATTCTTAAGGCTGATCAGATAGCCTTGGCTTCTGGTCAGCCCTGTTCTACACGGCCCCTCGGTCTGTGTCCTTTTGTAATCGCTACAGCCCTCTTTGTGTGACTCCCACTCACGATCCTCCTGTAAACCTCTGCCTTTCCAGCTCTCCGTGTGCTTCGGGAGCCCTATGAGTCTGTGTCCCCAGGTCTTACCCGAAATTGGAGTTCAGTGCAGTTGGAACTGGATTTCAGTGCAAATGGGATATTCTGTCTTCCTCCTGCTAGAGAAAGACAGCGGCACAATCAGCAGTTAGTTATTTCTGCTCGCACTTGTGAGCACACCTCCTGACCTCTGCCTTTCGTGGCTCCCCTAAGTTTCTGTGCACTTCTCCCTTTTCATGACAGTACAGACTCCCACCATATGAGTCTTGCCCGTAATTGGGGTTCATTGCAGTTCGAATTGTGGTTCAGTGCAGTTGGGAGTTTCTGTCACCCTCCCACTAGAGGATGCCAGCTGGCTCTCTGCCACCTGTTCTCTCCACATGCATGTCTTCGTACCTCAGCTTTTTGCAGCTCCTCTGAGTCCCTGTGAGCTCCTCTCTTTTCTTCTAGTTGTAGAATTTCCACTCACCCAGCTTTACTGTGGTTCTCTGTCTTTTAGCTGTAGTTCTGAAATTTTTATGCGAGGCAGCAGTTGAGGTATTCACCTAAGTTGCCATCTTTGTTTCTCCTCATCTTAGCATTTTTTGCATTGCTGGTTTGATGCTAGTAAATTCTCTTTGTCCTTTTTTGTCTGTGAAGGTCCTGATTTTATTTTTGAATTTAGACTCTTCCTTTGCATGACTTCGTATATTTCATTCCATTCCCTTCTGATCTGATGAGTTTCTGTTGAGAAATCAGTCACTAGTCTGATGGAGGTTTCTTTGTAGGTAACTTTCTGTTTTTCTCTGGCTGCTTTTAAGATTCTTACTTTCTCATTGGTGTTTGTTAATCTTATTTAATAAAGAAGGAATATGCTAATTGAACATTACTCCCTAACAAAGATGGCTACACCCACAGCTGAGGTTAAGTTTCCATAAGGAGCCTTAATGAGCAATCAGCAGGGACTTGAGGCTGTGCCCTCCCTTGCCCCTGTGGGACTTGACAGGGGAACTCAAGGTGCCCTTCCCTTCATGGAGCTGGACTTAGAGACTTCATGCTGCATCCCTCACCTCTAGTGCCAGGGCAGGGGACCTGAGGCCATGCCCCACCTGGCAGGGCTTGACGGGGGACCTCAAGGTGTGCTTCCCCTACTGGTGCTGGTCTAAGGGATCTCAGGCCGCACCCTCCACCCCCAGTGCCAGGGCATGGCACCTCAGGCCATGACCCCCAACTGGTGGGGCTTAATAGGGGACTTCAGGCTGTGATCCCCACCCCAGCACCAGGCCAGGCTACCTCAGACTGTACCCCCTACCTGCCTGGGCTTGACAGTGGACCTCAGGTCATGCCCCTTCCTCGTGGTGCTTGACGGGGTCCCTCAAGGTGCACCCCCAGTGCTTACTTGGGGTAACTCAGACCATGCCTCCATCCAGCGGGGCTTGATGGGTGATCTGAGGCTATTCTCCTTCCTGGGGCTGTGCTGGGGTCCCTGAATCTGTGCCCTGCCCCTCCCCGACTGGTGGGGCTTGACAGGGGACCTCAGGCCTTGCTCTACACCCATTGGGGCTTGATAGGGAATCTGAGGCCATGCCCTCCTCCTGGCAGGAGTTGACAGAGGACCTCAAGGTCCCCCTGCCCTGGTCTGGTCTGAGGGACCTCAGGCCATATACCCCGTCCTGGCACTGGGGACTTGAGGCTCCACCTCCTGCCCAGTAGGGCTTGACAAGGGTGGGACTGGCTGAGTCTGGATCCAGCCCAATGGGTTTGGGAGGCCAGCCTCATCTGGGTCTCATGCTATTTTGAGGTGCATGTGGGTGGGTGGTGACTTGACTTTGGGTCTCGTGGTGCACCCCAGACTCTGATAGTAGAAAGGTTTTCATATACATTTTACTAATTTTCTTTCATCTCTGACACTTCTATTACAGAGAAAGGGTAAAAAGCAATAGTAAATTATTTCCTCTAATTAATCCCCTTTTAATGTGCACAAATTTTGTGCACTGGGTCACTAGTTTAATTATAATGTGCCTTGGCGTAGGTCTTTTGGGGCTCATTTTGTTTGGGACTTTGTGAGCTTCTTGGATTTGTGTGGGTTTTTTCTTCCCTGTATCAGGGAAGTTTTCTGTCATTATTTCTTCAAATAGGTTTTCTATTCCTTGCTCAGTTTCCTCTCTTTCTGGAACCTCTATTATGTGGTTGTTGTTTGTTTTGTGTTGTCCTAAAGTTCCCTTAGGCTCTCCTCCTGCTTTTCAAGTTTTTTTTTTCTAGAAGTTGCTCTACTTGTATATATTTTTTTCTACCTTGTCTTCTATCTTACTGATGCAATTCTTTGCTTCTTCTAGTCTACTCTTGATGCTTTCAATTGACTTCTTTACAGCAGCGGTCATTTTTCATTTCTTCTTGGTTCTTCTTCGTTTCCCCTAGGTTCTTACTCATTTTGTCGAATTTGTCTTCCATTCTTTTCGGCTACCTTATGACCATTTTTCTGAATTCTTTCTCTAGCAGGTTGCTTGTCTCTATTTCGTTTACTTCCTTTTCTAGTGATGCCTGCTTTTTCTTCATATATGGACTGTTTCTTTGTCTTCTTATGGTCTCTCTTCTCCTGGTGTCCGGTTATGTAGTTCTCTCTCTCTCCTAGAGTAGAGATGAGATTCAAATCACATTCCAGAGCCTGGTGGGGCCACAAGCCTGTGGAGGTAGAGGTGTGCACTGATTTTTAAAATCTGAGTATACATTCAGAAATTATAAATTATTAGCATGACCCTCTATTTTTTTCCTCCCTTTGCTAAATGTCAAGTCTCTGACTGAACGCTTGCTAAAAATGCAAGATTGGGCTGCTGTGCTTGGAGAAGACATAACAGATGATAACTTGGAATTGGAATTGAAGAGTGAGTCAGAAAATGATGCACTTTCAGGTATTAAAGCACATATCCTCTTGCTAAAAATGATGACTAGCTATTGCATTTCCTATTTTCACAATGTTCTTTATACACTTGTCCTTTGCTCCACCTTTTCCATCTTTCTTTAATACTCTGTCCTTTTCTCACCATCCCTTATTGTTAACCGTCAGCTACAATATTGCCTTTTTAGTAAATCTTTCTCCAACTCCTTAGACAGACTTACAGCCTTCCTACACTTATATATTTTACATACTGTCATTATAGCCACATTGTTTCATAATCATTTCAAAGTCTGTTTTCCCCTGCATTGCAAGCTAATGAAATGGTTGGATAAGTAATTTGAAAAATGAGTGTTATATCTTATATAATAATAAAAGCACAATATGCTAATTAGACAGTACAACTGAACAACCTTCTGGATGTCCTTCCAGACAAAGCTGGGGCTGAGAGGGAAGCCTGAGTCTAGGGTACCAGAGGGAAGCCAGTGTTGGCAGCCAGGGAAAGGAAGGCCTACTTTTGCATGAATTTTGTGCATTGGGCCTCTAGTAAATAAATACCTCAGGATACTCTTTTTAAAATTTTTTTAAGATAGTTAGGATGGTTATAGTACTTTAACATTGGCTATCCCAAATTATTATTGGTGGTGGGGTTTTAAGTCTCTAAACTCAGGAAAAAGTTATAATCAGCAGTTACTTACTGTATTCTCAACTAATCCCTTTGACTTCAATTTCTTTTTTTTTTTTTTGCATTTTGACATAATAGTAGATTCATAAGAAGTTGCAAAGGAGTAGAAAGGTCTTATGCATAATCAATCTAGTTTCCTCGAATAATTTTTCTGACTTTTGTATCCTATCTGTTTTTCTCTCTCTTTACCTCTGCATAATTACACTAATTATTAAGGTGAAGGCATGATTAAAAAATTTCTTGATCATATTAATGTTTTGGAGGAAAATTATACTTTCAAAGTAAATACATACAGTTTTGTTTATACTTTTTCTGTTCTGCTTTATTTTGTAAGAAATAAATGTTTCTAATGAGAAAACTTGTCCTTATTTAATGTTATTTTAATTTTAAGTACAATTCCAGTCATAGTTTATTCTTTGAAGGAACCAAAGAATAGTCTAGACTATGGAACTGTAACTTTGTTCTTGGAGTGAATGATGAAGAACCTTGTTAATTGATATTATGGTACTACCAGTGTTTTTACTGTTTAACTTTCTACCAGCAGCTTTAAGGCCATTTCGCTTTATACCAAATTCATTATTGTAGCAAGAAGAGGGATTATGAGGCTCTAATTGAATGAATTAATAAATTCATTTAGATCTCTCTTGTGGCATTGCTCTTTTCCCCCTAATTTATTGTTATGCTTTTGTTTTTTTATAATAGATAATGAACCAAAAGGGGCTTTGAGGAAGCTGATTCATGCTGCTAAGGTTTGCATAACTACATAAATATATAAAAAAAGAAAATAGAACATGGATTAAACCCATATATCTTTAGTAACTATTTTTAAAGTCCATTTTATAGTTATCAGAGAAATGATCAGAAATTTTAGTAATGATCAGAATTATCTTTATCAGTTGCTTTTTTCTTTTTTATAATAACTTTAGAAATTCATATTGTTAATTTTTTGAATTTATCATAACAAAAATTTTTCAAAGTCTGCATATATTAAAAATGTTTACTCAGGTTTCTTTCATCTCTCTTTGAGCATTTCTCTTCCTCTGGTCTCATTATTTTCCTATCTGTATTGCCCAAAATCCTTTTTTTTTTTAATCCTCATCCACGGATATTTTTCTCATTGATTTCCAGAGAGAGTGGAAGGGAGGGAGGAAGGGGAGAGAAAGAGAAAAAAACATCACGTGAGAGAAACACATTGATTGGTTGTTTCCACACTCATCCGTACGGGACTGGGGAACCTATAACTGAGGTACATGCCCTTAACTGGGAATTGAACCTGTAACCCTTCGATTTGTGGGCTGATGCTCTAACCACTGAGAAAACCTGCCAGGGCCCCGGTATTCTGTTTTATGAAGAAAATAGTTAGTTTCATTTTTTTCTGGTTTATCCCTTCTTTTTTTCATCCTAATAGTGGTATCCTGGTTTTTACCTTATTTGAGAAGTTTTGGTAAAGTTTAATGATTACTTTAATCAAACTTATATATTGAAGCCCTGGCCAGGTAGCTAGATTGGTTAGAGCATCATCCCTCTATGCCAAGGTTTTGGGTTCAATCCTCTGTCAGAGCACATACAAAAATCAACCATTGAATGCATAAATAAATGGAACAACAAATTGACGTCTTTCTCTTTCTCTCTCCCCTCTCCATTCCTTTCTCTAAAATCAATAAATAAAAATTAAAAAAATCTTGTGTTGAAAAGAAACGAAATGAGAGCCACAGTTTAAGCATCCATCACTGATCTTCGCATTCCCTGTCCTGAAATGTACAATTATTGATGACTTTGCTAACTTTCTAAGATGAAAGCTGCATTGTTAGTTAGTATATTCTAGGCCAGTGGTCAGAAAACTGCGGCTCATGAGCTATGCCGTTCTGTTGACTAATGAGTTTGCCGACCACTGGGATAGGGGCTTAATCACAAGGAACAAAAACAGACTGTAATTATTGGAATTGAGAGTCTAGGTCAGTGGTCAGCAAACTCATTAATTAACAAGAGCAGCAAACTGTGGCTCACGAGCTGCTGTTTGCCAACCACTGTTCTAGGCAATAATTTCTTCAAAGTGATAAAAGAGCTTCAAAAGGCTGGGATGGTATATTGAGATTAATGTTGCTTTTTTCCTTCTCCCATTCTTTGAAGTTAAAGGCTTCTTTAAAAACCCTAGAAGGAGAAAGAAACCAAATATATACTCAATTAACTGAAGTAGATAAAACAAAGGAAGATCTTACAGGTAGGTAATCTACATATTTTAACGTTTTCTAAATAATTAAATCTAACGTTTTTCTAAATAATTATAGAGAATAGTACCATGAATTGAACCAATTATGGAAAGATGCAATCTGTTGCTTATTTTTTTTACTTTTGTTTCTTATTTGTGACAAATTAGTCCTGAGTTGTTTGTTGTTGGTAAAGCCTTGTCAGTTTCCTCCATCTATACTAATAAAAGGATAATATGCAAAAGGTTGGGTCGCCCTCATGCATCAACTGGAGGCTGCATGTGCAGTAGATGTGGTGGGCAGTGACTTGCAGTGTTGGGGACGGGCAGGGCTGCGGTGGGGGCCTCTGCATTGGGCCAGGGGTCTGTAGGCCTTTCCATGGCCTGGCCGGGGGTCTGTAAACCTCCCCCGACTCGGCCTACCTCTTCGGGCAATCCATTGAGGAACCCCGGATGCGTGGGTGGGGCCTACCTCTTTGGGGCGATGGATTGTGGGGCTCTTGCACTGTGACAGGGCACAGGCCAGGCTGGGGAGACCCCTCTCCCCAAGTGCACAAATTTCATACACCAGCCCATCAGTATTTATATTTAAATTATGATAATTAAATTACTTTTAAAAAATGTAAAACCATACCTATGTTTGAATCTCAGTGTTATGCATGTAGTTTGGTTTGAGATATAAAAAGTAGCAAATTAAAACAAAAAAATCTCTTAGTTGTGAAATTGACTTTCAGCACTGATATATTTTACAGATCTGGTTATAGTAAATTTTAATATACATGCATAGTATATTAGCACATGCAAGAGTGCTCTTAGACATGTAGAATGGAAGGTTTTTTTATTGAAACATTTGTAGTTTACTTAAATAGTTGATATAGGTAACATACCATTACATTAAAAAGGAGAAAAAAAAAAAGAATTTCGCCCATCTGGCATTGCTCAGTGGAACCTATGAACCAGGAGATCACAGTTCAATTCCCGGTCAGGGCACATGCCCAGGTTGTGGGCTTGATCCAAGTGGGAGGCATGCAGGAGGGAGCTGATCAGTAATTCTCTGTCATCATTGATGTTTCTATTTCTCTCTTTCCCTTCTTCTCTGAAATCAACTAAAAAATGATTTCTTCATAACCATTTGCATAAAAAAGAATGGAAGGGCATATTCATATCAACAGTGATTATCTTTGAATATGGAATTGTGGACAGATTTCTCTCTGTTTAACTTACCTGTATTTTAAAAAATTTCTACAATAAGTGAATTATATTTATAATAAAACATTTAAAAATATTTTTATTGATTTTTTACAGAGAGAAAGGGAGAGGGATAGAGAGTTAGAAACATCGATGCGAGAGAGACATCGATCAGCTGCCTCCTGCACACCCCCTTCTGGGGATGTGCCTGCAATCAAGATACATGACCTTGACCGGAATCGAACCTAGGATCTTTCAGTCCCAGGCCATCGCTCCATCCACTGAGTCAAACCGGTTTCGGCTAATAAAACATTTTTTGAAAAGGTGGAACCACCTAGTCGTTACTCTACCACTAATTGGGATACACCTCCAAACCCCTGCTGAAATAAGCTTTAGAAAATAAAGATGAAAAGGTTGAACCATCCAAAAGGTACAGATTATTAAAAAATGATCAAAAGATCATAGACTCATTCACATAGTATTGATAGTTGAAATATTTTTAGATTTTTAAAAGTAGTGTTAACTTTTAAAGTTTTGCTATATGTAATGCATAGGATTAAAAGCCATGGGAAAGTCTCTGGAGGAAAAGATAAGGAGCCTGCTTTCAAGGAAGCTGCATTTCAGTATATTAACAGACTCTGAGTGAGAACTATTCAGTAAGTGCTAGAATACCAAGGAATTTACTTACCAGTTAATCCATCCCTTAATTCAATAATTGCTTGGCAAATCTTTATAATTTTTTAAAACTAGTATTTGGAAACTCTGCCTGTACCCTCCTTCCAAATCTAGCTTCCTTTTTGTAATGGATCATGAAAGATAAATTCCTACAATTGGTTTTCTCTGTTCATAACATGAAGGCTTTCTTTTAAACTGCTTTCCCTCTTTGGTAATTATTTAAGATACAGAGGATTTGAACAAACAAAATAGTTACAATGGAAGTACAAAGATATAGTGAAGATTTAAGTGTTTATTGTGTGTTTTTTATATAGGGATGATCCAATTTTAATAAAGTTAACATCCATCATTATTATTTATTAAGTGATTTCCTGGCATTGGTTTAAAGGTTAAGTCAACAGGTGTAAATTTAAAAAATACCTTACAGATTTTCTGTTGTTTTTAGGCAGAATTTTGTTTATTAGTAATTAATTATTTTTGGTAATTTTTATCTGTATGAAATGTTAATATGCAACTCCTTTAATTTTGACTTTTAAAATTTTTCCATAGAGTATATTAAAAATATCCAGACTGAACAAGAATGTGTGCAGCCAGAAAATGAACATCTTGAAAATGAGAATCAAAAGCTTCAGCACAAACTTAAAGTAATGACGGAACTATATCAAGAAAATGAAATGATACTTCATAGGTAATAAAATATATGTTGATATTATCACTGAATGGCAAATGAAACATTCCATATAAAGTGTTTTTTTAAAAATATATTTTTATTGATTTTTTACAGAGAGGAAGGGAGAGAGATAGAAAGTCAGAAACATCGATGAGAGAGAGACATCGATCAGCTGCCTCCTGCACGCCCCACTGTGGAGATGTGCCCGCAAGCAAGGTACATGCCCCCAACCAGAATCGAACCTGGGACCTCTCAGTCCGCAAGCCGAGGCTCTATCCACTGAGGCAAAACGGTCTCAGCCCATATAAAGTTTATGTGATTAGCCAAAGTTCTGTTAATGATTCGGTTATATTTCCTCAATTCATTTTTGTTGTTAATCCTCACCAGAGTGTGTGTGTGTGTGTGTGTGTGTGTGTACACACGCATGCACACACACATACACATATGTGTATGTATTTTTTAATACTACATTTTTACTAATTTTAGAGAAAGGAAGGGAGAGAAAGATAGAAACATGAATAATTAGAGAGAAAATCATTGATGGGCTGCATGCCCCTTACTGGGGGATGGAGATTGCAACCTAAGCATGTGTCCTAACTGGTTCATGGATCGATACTTAACCACTTAGACACACTGGTCAGGCACCAGAGGATATTTTTCCCAATTATTTTTTTTTAGGGAGAATAGAAGGGAGGGGGAAAGCTACAGAGAGAAACATTTATGTGAGAGAGAGACAACTGTCCACCCTGACTTGGGCCAGGGAACAAGGGCATGAGTGTCCTTGTCTAGAATATAACCTGCGACCCTTCAGTCTGCAGACTGACATTAATCACTGAGAAAATTGGCTAGAGCTCATCAATTAATTTTTTCCATATTTTTTATTAATGTATTACATGCATACATATCTTCCTATTGCCCCCCCCTCCCATTCCCATGCATGCCCTAACCCCCCAGTGTCTTGTGTCCATTGGTTATGCTTATATGCATACATGCAAGTCCTTCGATTGATCTGTTATGTATCCTCCCTCTCCCTAAACTTACAACTGTCATTTGACAGTCTGTTTGATGCTTTATTGCCTCTGTATCTATCTATTTGTTCATCAGTTTATAATGTTCTTTATTATCCATAAATGAATGAGATTATGTGGTATTTTTCTTTCATTGATTGGCTTATTTCACTTAGCATAATGCTCTCCAATTCCATCCAGGTTGCTGCATATGGTAAGAATTCCTTCTTTTTTATGGCAGCATAGTATTCCATTGTGTAGATGTACCATAATTTTCTGATCCAGTCATCTGCTAGGTTGTTTCCAAATCTTAGCTATTGTAAATTGTGCTGCTATGAACATTGGGGTGCATATATCCTTTCTGATTGGTGTTTCTAGTTTCTTAGGATTTATTCCTAGGAGTGGGATTACTGGGTCAAATGGGAGTTCCATTCTTAGTTTTTTGAGGACACTCCATACTATTCTCCACAGTGGCTACATCAGTCTGCATTCCCACCAGCAGTGCACAAGGGTTCCTTTTTCTTCGCGTAATTGCCAACACTTGTTGTTTGTTGATTTGTTGCTGAGTGCCATTCTGACAGGTGTGAGATGGTATTGCATTGTCATTTTGATTTGCATCTTTCAGATAATTAGTGACTTTGAGCATGTTTTCATGTGTCTCTTGGCCTTCTATCTTCTTTCGAAAAGATTCTATTAGGTCTATTGCCCATTTTTTATTAGATCATTTATCTTTTATTAAGTTGTATAAATTCCCTTTAGATGTTGCAGATTAAACTTTTATCAGTGATAACATTTGCAAATATGTTCTCCCATACAGTGGGCTTTCTTGTTGTTTTGTTGATGGTTTCTTTTGCTGTGCAAAAGCTTTTTATTTTGATGTGGTCCCATTTGTTTATTTTCTCTTTAGCTTCCATTGCTCTAAGAGCAATATCAGTGAAGAAGTTCCTTCCACATATGTCTGATATTTTTCTGCCTGTGTATTCCTCTAGTATTTTTATGGTTTCACATCTTATGTTTAAGTCCTGTATCCATTTGGAGTTTATTTTTGTATATGGTATAAGTTGGTTGTCTGGTTTCATTTTTTTGCATGTATTTGTCCAATTTTCCAAACACCATTTATTGAAGAGACTGTTTTGACTCCATTGTATGTTCATGCCTCCGTTGTCAAATATTAATTGAGCATAGTAGTTTGGGTTGATATCTGGATTCTCTATTCTATTCCATTGGTCTATATGTCTGTTCTTGTGCCAGTACCAGGCTGTTTTGAGAACAATGGCTTTGTAAAACTGCTTGAAATCTGGTATTGAGATTCCACCTACTTTATTCTTCTTTCTCAGGATGCTGTATTATTCAGGTTCTTTTTTTGTTTTGGATGAAACTTTGGAGAGTTCATTCTAGGTCTCTGAAATATGAATGGTATTTTAATGGGTAGAGCATTGAATCTATAGATTGCTTTGGGTAGTGAGGTCATTTTAATAATGTTGATTCTCCCAACCCATGAGCAGGGTATGCTCTTACATCTGTTTACATCTTCCTCTGTCTCTTTTTTCAGTGTCCTGTAGTTTTCTACATAAAGGTCTTTTACCTCCTTAGTTAAGTTTATTCCTAGGTATCTTAATTTTTTTTGGTGCGATGATAAATGGGATTGCTGTTTTAGTCTCTCTTTCTATAAGTTCACTATTAGTGTATAGAAATGCCATAGATTTCTTGGCATTAATTTTGTATCCTCCTACATTGCCAGAGTCATTTATTAAGTCCCATTAGTTTTTTGATGGAGTCTTTCGAGTTTTTTATGTACAGTATCATGTCATTTGGAAGAAGGACAGCTTTACTTCTTCTTTTCCAATTTGGATGCCTTTTATTTCTTCTTCTTGTCTAATTGCAATGGCTAATACTTCAAATACTGTGTTGAACAGGAGTGATGAGAGTGGGCATCCCTGTCTTGTTCCTGTTCTTAGGAGAAATGGTTTTAGTTTTTGCCCATTGAGTATGATGTTAGCTGTGGGTTTATCATATATGGCTTTTATTATGTTGAGGTATGATCCTTCTATTCCCACCTGCTGAGAGTTTTTATCAAAAAAGGGTGTTGGATTTTGTCAAATGCGTTTTCTGCATCAGTTGAAATGATTATGTGATTTTTATCTCTCAATTTGTTTATGTGGTATATCATGTTTATTGATTTGTGAATATTGTACCATCCTTGCATTCCTGGGATAAATCCTACTTGGATATGGTGTATGATCTTTATGATGTACTGCTGGATCCGATTTGCCAGAATTTTGTTGAAGATTTTGACATCTGTGTTCATGAGAGAGATTGGCCTGTAATTCTTTTTCATTGTGTTGTCTTTATCTGGTTTTGGTATTACGGTGATGCTGGCCTCATAGAAGGTGCTTAGAAGTGTTCCTTCCTCTTGAAATTTTTGGAATAGTCTGAGGAGGATAATTTTTAGTTTTTCCTTGAATGTTTGGTAAAGGTCCGCTGTGTAGCCCTCTCTGCCCGGGTGTTTATTGTGGGAGCTTTTGATGACTGCTTCAATTTCTTCTATAGTTATTGGCCTATTGAGATGTTTAGATTCTTCCTGATTGAGTTTGGAAGGTTATATTTTTCTACGAATATGTCCATTTCCTCCAGGTTGTCCAGTTTGTTGGAATAGAGTTGTTCATATTATTTTTTAACATTACTTTTTAACTCTGTGGAGTCTGTTCTTATTTCATCTCTATCATTTCTGATTTTGTTTGAGTCCTCTCTCTTTGCTTCTTTTGTCTGGTTAGAGGTTCATCAATCTCTTTTATCCTTTAGAAGATCCAGCCCTTGGTTTTGTTGATCTTCTGTATTGTTTCTTTGGTCTCTATGTCATTTATCTTTGTTCTAATCTTTACTATTTCCTTCCTTCTGCTTACACTGGGCTTTTCTTGTTGCTCTTTTTCTAGCTCTTGGAATTGTAGGGTTAGGTAATTTATTACCATGGTTTCTTGTGTTTTGCAGTAAGCTTGTAGAGCTATGAATTTCCATCTCAAGACTGCTTTCACTGAGTCCCATAGAATTTGGATTGTTGTGTTTTCATTGTCATTTGTTGTCATGATGTTTTTTATTTCTTCCTTGATCTCTCTGGTTACCCAGTCATTGTTTAATAGCATGCTGTCTGGTCTCCATCTGTTTGCTTTCTTTGGATTGTTTTTATTGTAGTTGATTTCCAGTTTTATGCCATTGTGATCTGAGAAGATGCCTGATATGATTTTTATCTTCTTGAATTTGAAGAGACTTTGCGTGTGACCCAATATAGAGTCTTATCTTTGAAAATGACCCATGTGCACTTGAGAAGAATGTATATTCTGTGGCTTGGAGTGAAATGTTCTGAAGATGTCAATTAATTCCATCCGGCCTAGTGATTCATTTATGGTTGAGGTTTCTTTGCTAATTTTTTGTTTAGAGGATTTGTCCAATGATGATAGTGGGATATTAAAGTCTCCTACTATGATTGTATTATTGTCAATTTCTCCCTTGATATCTTCTAGCAGTTTTTTATGTATTTGGGTGCTCCTGTATTGGCTGCATATCTATTTATCAGAGTTATTTCTTCTTGTTGGATTGCTCCCTTTAGTATTATGAAGTGGCCTTCCTTATCTCTTGTTATGTCCTTCTTTTTGAGATCTAATTTGTCAGATATAAGTATTGCTACCCCAGCTTTTTTTTTCATTTCCTTTTTCCTGAAAAACTGTTTTCCATCTCTTTCCTCTTAGTGTGTGTGCGTCTTTTTTTACTAAGGTGGGTTTCTTGTAGACAGCAGATATATGGATCATATTTTCTTATCAAATTTGTTACCCTATGTCTTGATTGGAGCATTTAATTCATTTATATTTAAAAATATCTTTGCTTTCTATTTTTTTTTTTTTAAAGCAGATGCTTTAACATTTCTCACATTGCTGGTTTGGTGGTAATAAATTTCCTTAGTCTTTTTTTGTTTGTGAAGTTCCTGATTTCACCTTCAATGTTGATTGATAGCCTTCCTGGGTACAGTGTTCTTGGATTCAGACCCTTCCTTTACATGACTTTGTATATTTCATTCTATTCCCTTCTGGCCTGATGAGTTTCTGTTGAAAAATCAGTAGTTAGTCTTATAGGGGTTCTTTTGTAGGTAACTTTATGTCTCTCTCTGACTGCTTTTATGATTTTTAATTTGTTGTTGGTGTTTGCCAATTTAATTATAATGTGCCTTGGTGTCAGTCTTTTGGGGTTCATTTTGCTTGAGCCTCTGTGGGCTTCTTGGATTTGTGTGGGCTTTTTCTTCCCTATATCAGGGAAGTTTTCTGTCATTATTTCCTCAAACAGGTTTTCTATTCCTTGCTCAGTTTCCTCTCTTTCCGGGACCCCTATTATGCAAATGTTGTTGTTTTGTGTGTGTGTGTGTGTGTGTGTGTGTGTGTGTGTGTGTGTGTGTATTGTCCCAAAGTTCCCTTAGGCTCTCCTCTTGCTTTTTAATTTTTTTTCTAGAAGCTGCTCTACTTGGGTGTGTTTTCCTGTCTTGTCTTATAGTTCACGGATGTAGTCTCTGCTTCACCTAGTCTACTTTTGATGCTTTTTATTGAGTTCTTTACAGCAGTGATGTCATTTTTCATTTCTCCTTGGTTCTTCTTCATTTCCTCTTGGTTCTTACTCATATTGTCTAATTTGTCTTCCATTCTTTTCAGCCACCTTATGACAATTTCTGTGAATTTCTTCTCTGGCAAGTTGCTTTCCTCTATTTCTTTTACTTCCTTTTGTGGTGATGCCTGCTTTCCTTTCATATGCAGGCTGTTTCTTTTTCTGCCCATGGTCTCTTTTATTCAGGTATCTGGTTATGTAGTTCTCTCTCTCCTGTGTTGATTTGAAGGCACAAAATACAACACAACTAGGTACAATGCACTAGGCACTGATCAGAAATGTATTCACGTTATTAATAGCCACAAATAAAGATGACCATCATAGAAAGACAAATTAGGGGATAGGATAGAAAGAAGAGAGAAAAAAAGAAAAAAAAAAGAAAAGAAAAGAAGGGAATGCCAAATGAATTTGGGAGAAAGGAGAAAAACAATAAAAAGATAGCAGAAAAAAAAATAAGAGAAAAGAAAGAGAAGCGGAACAAATTATTTTTATGGGGAGAGAACTATAATAGAATAACACTAATCCCAACAAATGCCAGCAACAAGTACTTGGAGATTAATGCAAACTACAAACAACAACTAATATTGAGGGAGGCATGGGAAAACAGAAGTATAAAACAATGAAAGACAAAGGAAACAAAAAGAAAAATAAATAAGAATAAGCAAAACAATCTCACAATAAAGTATAAAAAATTAATATCACCAACATTCAAGCAAATATCAATAAAAGGTCAGAGAAAAACAATTTTTTGGATAGTGAAGACAGAAAAGAGAGCTATGTATGGACTTGGAACAGGATTGGAAGTTAGATATATAAGTAAGGTGAAATCTTAATAAGGGGTAAAAAGAAAGAATAGGGAAAATCTAAAATGGGAAAAGGGTAAGAGAAACAGGACAACCAAAGGGGAAAAGTTAGGAAGAGAGTGAAGGCTCAAAGGCTAAAATGATGCTAAAGGAAAGATGAAATTAGAATGTAAAACTCTAATCCCAAAAGAAAATAAAGAGAAAATAAAATGACAAATTTTTTCCAAAAAGGTAATATAATAGTAATAATACTGATTGAAAATAAAAAGAAATAATTGTAAAGGTAAAAATCAAGTGTGAAAAAAGAAAAAAAGTTTCTTAAGTAAAAGATGAAAAAAAAATAGAATGTAGTAAAGGTCATTTTCTTCCTCTGTTGATCTGTTTGGCACACCTGTTTCCCAGTCAGGACAGCATTGCAGTTCCCTGCACTGTGTTCTATTGGTCCTTAGTGTTTTAAGCCCATCCTGGTTTTTAAGCAGGCGGTGTATCTTACTCTTTTTATTCTTGTGAGTTAGCCCCTGGGCAGCAGTGTTTTGGGATTGACCTTCAAGACTATAGGTTCTCTCTGGCCTGGGATTAGATCCTGCTTTCCCTGCGGCATTCAATACTGGTTTGTGGGAGTGGGCTGCCCCAGAGCTGGTTCTCCCAAAGTCACTTTCCACTCTGATCCCCAGGTTCCAGAAAAACAACTTTCCCTGCTGTCTTCCAAGGTGTCCCCAATAGGGTGATCCTATGTATTGGGCTTTGCAATCAGAAGCATGGGACTGAAGAGGACAGAGCACAAGTCTGCACAGTTCCTCTTCCCAGTTCTTGTCCAAGCAGTTGGCACACTTTAACAACTCTCAGGCTGTCCTTCTGCATCAGATCAAAATGGGTTGCTTTCTAGAGATCCCTTCTTTTAGCAGCTCTGAGGACCCTTTTCCATATTCACGGATCACGCCAAGTCCAATTTTTTTTAAATTAATTCTTTATTATTCAGATTATTACATTTGTATCTCTTTTTTCCCCTCCATAGCACCCCTCCTCCCAACTCCCACCCTTCCCTCCCTCCCATTGTGCTCATCCATAGGTGTATAATTTTTGTCTAGTCTCTCCCTGTACACCACTCACCCCTTTCCCCCTGAGAATTATCAGTACACTCCCTTTCTGTGCTCCTGATTCTAGTATATTCACCAGTTTATTCTGTTGATCAAATTTTTAATTCACTTAATTTTTAGATTCACTTGTTGATATGTATTTGTTGTTCATAATTTTTTGGCTTTTACCTTTTTCTTCTTCCTCTTCTAAAAGAGTACCTTTCAACATTTCATATAATACTGGTTTGGAGTTGATGGACTCCTTTAGCTTTTTCTTCTCTGTGAAGCCCTTTATCTGCCCTTCAATTCTGAATGATAGCTTTGCTGGATAGATTATTCTTGGTTGTAGGTTCTTGCTATTCATCACGTTGAATATTTCTTTCCACTCCCGTCTGGCCTGAATCGTTTCTGTTGAGAAATCAGCTGACAGTCGTATGGGTGCTCCCTTGTAGGTAATGAACTGTTTTTCTCTTGCTGCTTTTAATATTCTCTCTTTGTCTTTTGCTCTTGGTATTTTAATTATGATGTGTCTTGGTGTGGTCCTCTTTGGATTCCTTTTGTTTCAGGTTTTGTGTGCTTCCTGGACTTGTAAGTCTATTTCTTTCACCAGATGTGGGAAGTTTTCAGTCGTTATTTCTTTAAATTGGTTCTCAGTATCTTGCTATCTCTCTCCTTCTGGCACCCCCACAATTCTGATGTTGGTACACTTGAAGCTGTCCCAGAGTCTCCTTACATTATCTTCACATTTTTGGATTCTTTTCTCTTCTTCCTTTTCCAGTTGAGTGTTTTCTGCTTCTTTATATTTCAAATTTTTGACTTGATTCTTGCCTTTCTCTAGTCTGCTATTAGGACTCTGTATAATATTTTTTATTTCAGTCAGTGTATAATTTCTAGTTGGTCCTTTTTCATCTTTAGTTGGACCTTTTCCATCTCTAGTTGGATCTTTTGCATCTCCTCTTGGCTCTCGGTAAGTTTATCCAACTTTTCTAGCATATTCTTGAAAAACCTTATAAGCGTGGTTTTGAACTCTATATCCAGTCTTTTTTTCTCCTCCATTTCTTTTGTTTGTGATCCCTTCCCTTGTCTCGGCATTTTCACTATGCCGGGGAAACATCTGTGTTGAATTCAGCCTTATGATATCAGACTTGCAAAACCAAAGAAGCCTCTGTTGAGCTTGGGATGGGTGGAGTCTCAGGGCTTAAGGGACCGCCTTCCTTCCAGTCGGCCCCGCCCTCCACGGCCCCTGAGTCTCACGTGACTGGGTAATCACTGGAGCTGTCCTTGTGTGGGCGCCCGCAGTGCCTCTAGACCGCTGCCTTTCCAGGACCACAGGCGTTTAGGTCTCCAGGGTTTCGCCCAAAACAGGGGCTTAGTGGACTCAGAAGTGGCACAGTTGGGAGGGTCTGTCTCCCACCCACTCACGAAAGCCAGTGGCACAATCAGCAGTCTGTCCTATGCGCAGTGCTGTGCGCGACCAGACCTCTGATCTTTTGCGACTCCCCTAAATTTCTATGCACCTCTCCCTTTTCACAGTCCAAACTCATCCCGTATGAGTTTTGGCTGGATCTGGGGTTTAGTGTCATAAGATAAGGGGCTCAATGCCGTTGGGAGTCTCTGTTTCCCTCCCGCCAGAGAAAGCCAGCCAGGTACTCCGGCACCCGCTCTCTCAGCTCGCTTGTCTCCGTACCTCAGCTTTTTGCAGCTCCTCTAGGTTTCTGTGAGCCCCTCTCTTTACTTCTAGCTGTAGAACTTCCACTCAGCCAGCTTTCCTGTGGTTCTGGATGATGTCCGTTCTGTCTTTTAGTTGTAGTTTTGAAATTGTTGTGTGAGGCAGCAGTGTAGGTGTTTACCTATGCCGCCATCTTGGATTCTCCCAAGTCCAAGTTTTTTGCATTTGTTTATCATGTTTTCCCCAAAGTTCATGAAGAAGGGGAGACATTCATAGCTATGATGCCAAATGTGTTTTCCTGTGATGTTCACCAAGTATTTATTGAGGGACCAATGTTATTTATGATACCATGTGAAACATCTTGGGTGATTCAGTATAATGGAACTACTACTTGCTAGCATTATGCCTTGGTTCAGTAACTTAGTTTCTTTGTGCTTCTTTTTCTTTTGGTGAGTTGGCCTGGAAGACAAATTAATATTTTACAACTTGGTAACCAACTTAAAAATTATTGGAACAGTTCATTAGTTGGTGACTTCTTGTCTAATAAATGTAATGCTTCTTTATATAAAGTCTTGATGAATAACATAGTTATAATAATTTTAATTAATATTTATTTTTGATAATGCTAATTTTATGATGAATTCTTATAGAAAACTCTTGAAACTTTTATATTAATAATATTGTTATTAAACAAGAGGCTTTATAACTTGAGTTTTTTAATATTAAATTCCATGCCAGAATACTTTGTTTTTCTTGTGTGTGATGTTCTTAATGGTATTATGCAAATTGCTTTATGGGAAACACCAGTTGTGACACGATTAAAGAGATATGATTGGTTATTTTATTACATGAAAGAAATAAAACACTTTTTGTCTTAAGGAAATTAACAGTAGAAGAGAATTACCGGTTAGAGAAAGAGGAAAGACTTTTTAAAGCAGATGAAAAGATCAGCCATGCAGCTGAAGAGCTGGAGACCTATAGGTATTAAATGAATTTTACCTCTCCTCTTCCCCTTCTCTTTTCCCTCTCCCTTCCTCTTTCCCACACCCCTCTCTTCCCCTCACTTTCCCTTTCATTTATTTTAGAGAGAGGTGAAGGGGGAAGGATAGAGAGATAGAAATGGTGATGGGCTGTCTCCTACACACCCCCTACTGGGGATTGAACCTGTGGGCATGTGTCCTGACCAGGAATTGAGCTGGATCGATGCAGAACTACTGAGCTACCCCGGCTGGGCTTACCCATTTCTTTTTGAGGTGGGAAGGCTATCCAAAAGCCCAATATCAGAAAAAATAATCAGAAAAAAAAATACTGCCATAACAACAAAAAATTTAAAAAATGTATTTTTGTTTACTGATTTTCATTTAGATGTGTTACTATAATACAATTACACAGAACCTTTAAAAAAATGCTTTTCTTTCAGTATGTCAGATTTTAAATCTCTCACATTAATTATACAACCCTTGTTGTATTTTAATATCAAGAAAATTATGAAGAGCCATTTATGTATTTTTTAATATATTTTTCTTGATTTTTTTACAGAAAGGAAGGGAGATAGATAGAGAGTTAGAAACATCGATGAGAGAGAAACATTGATCAGCTGCCTCCTGCACACCTACTGGAGATGTGCCCGCAACCCAGGTACATGCTCTTGACTGGAATCGAACCTGGGACCTTTCAGTCTGCAGGCCGACGCTCTTGAGCCAAACCAGTTAGGTCGAGCCATTCATTTAAAAAAATATTTCCTCTTTAGTACAAATGTGGGAGAATGTTTACAATATTAATGAATTCAAGAATTATGCCACAAAAAGAAGAGTAAGCCACAAGAAAGGTTCTGAAAAAGTGTTTGTAAGATGATAAGTCTTTCAAAGGTATATCAGATAGTTGTGATACTTCATTTAACATCAGGGAGTTTAAGCTGAATCTTGTCCAAAAAAAGGAATTATCTTGTTAGTTTTATATTTTACAGTGGGCATTTATTTTCTACAATTCTATTAAAATTAAAGATATCTGACTAAATCCAAGATCATACCTCTTGAAAATAAAAATGTACCAATCAATGTACCCTGTAAATCTTTTCAAGATTTTTGGTTTGGGTAAACCCAAGTAGTAGCACTCTTAAATCTTAATATTAAAATTATATCAGGAACAAACATATTTTAGAACCTCTTAAAAGTGGTTAACATGTGGAGTTATGAACTTTTCCTTTTTACATGAAAAAAGGCATTCTAGTTGCTTTAATGAATATTTCCAGTAGAAAGTATGTTCTATAATTTCTTAGTAAATATTAATTGTAGAATGATTATTTCTTCCCTATAGAAAGCGAGCCAAAGATCTTGAAGAAGAATTGGAGAGAACCATTCTTTCTTATCAGGGACAGGTATATGTGTGTGTGTAACTTAAAACAATTCTGTTTTGTTTGAATTTATATCTATTTTCATGAGGAATATACTTGACTTGTTGTATACCTTTCTTAAAATTTTACATGTGGCTGTGGGACATTTCTAGGGAGCCAGAGATTCTGGGAAAAGAGATCTTGTTAAAGTTGCCATGTCTTCTGCTGCTTTGGGAATGTGAATTGTGTAAACCTGTGGTTGGCAAACTGCGGCTCGCGAGCCACGTGTGGCTCCTCCACAAAATATCACGGCCTGGGCGAGTGTATTTTGAAGAAGTGGCGTTAGAAGAAGTTTAAGTTTAAAAAATTTGGCTCTCAAAAGAAATTTCAGTTGTTGTACTGTTGATATTTGGCTTTGTTGACTAATGAATTTGCCGACCACTGGCATAAACAAATAACATACAGGGTGAGGCAAAAGTAGGTTTACAGGTGTTCGTATGGAGGAATACATGCAGATTATGATTATTACAGTAGCTTTATTAACTGTATTTTGTGAACTTATAACTATAAACCTACTTTTGCCCTACCCTGTATATAAGCATTAGGGCAGTGGTTCTCAACCTTCCTAATGCCGCGACCCTTTAAGACAGCTCCTCATGTGGTGGTGACCCCCAACCATAAAATTATTTCTGTTGCTACTTCATAACTGTAATTTTGCTACTGTTATGAACTGTAATGTAAATATCTGATATGCAGGATGTATTTTCATTGTTACAAATTGAACATAAAGCATAGGGATTAATCACAAAAACAATATGTACTTATATATTATGAAATATTTATTTCTAATTACAAATAAATGAAATTTTGTCTTGAATTGTGGTGTAGCATGGGCAACAGTCTTCATATAACAACAGTAAACTACATTGCTACATTTTGCTACACCGAGGAGGGGTGTGTTGGTTCCTAAGACCATGGGAAATAGGCGTTTTCCAATAGTCTTTAGGCGATCCCTGTGAAAGGGTCGTTTGACCCCCAAAGGGGTCGCGACCCACAGGTTGAGAACCGCTGCATTAGGGTTTTATATTCAGTCCTGCTAGTGTCTCTTAATTGACAACTCATATTGTACTTAATTACTGCATAAAATAGAAAACTATACTAGACAAAGTTCAGTTGTTCTTACATTCAGTTTTGTTTTACAAGTAAAGCATGTGTACATGAAAATTTGCTTTAAAATGTTAATGACTTTTCACAGCTGCTTGAGTTATTTTTGAGTGTATGAGTTACATACTAAATCATAATGGTAGATGTGGATTTTTTTAATATAAGTCGTTATCAGTAATATTAATGATTTTCTTTTTCAGATTATATCTCATGAGAAAAAAGCACATGATAATTGGGTAAGTATTTAATTCTCTATTTTCAGTGCTTGCTTCTTTGCAGGGAGTTTATACTCTCTCTGGAGAAGGTGATGTAATCTTCATGTCTTCGTTGTTTCAGGGCACTGGATTGCCACTAATTACTGTGGACAAATTACTTAAAATTTTCAGGGCCTGTTTTCTCTTCTATAAAAGAGTGGGATTGTACCAAGTTGTACACTAAGCCTTTTATAGTTATAAAAATCTAAAAATTTTAGTATCTGATTCTCAGTGTTGAATTACTTGATATACATTAAGAAGACCATCATAAGAAATGTGATGTCAGTCCTCCAGAGGAACTGTGTGAGGAAATCATAAGGATGCAGATTTTGAGTAATTATAAGAATTATCCCTGTAAGAGTTGTTAGAGGATGTGTCCCTAGGAGTCTTCAAGGAGAGCAGTTTGCACAGTGAGTAAATACATGGAGTGTGGACTCACTCTCTTGGTTGGTATCACCCATTGCCAGTTTCCTTACCTGTAATTTAAAAATATCAATTATACCAATTTCAAAGAGTACTGTAATCTATCCTATATAATAAAAACCTAATAGGCAAATCGACCAAACAGGCGAATGCTATGACGTGCACTTACCACTAAGGGGCATACATTCAACATAGAAGTTGCCCCCAGCCCGCAGGCCTCAGGCCAGCCAAGGCGGATGCCAGCGGGGCCACCTATTGCCCTGCTGATCACCCCACAGATTGTCCCTGATTGCCAGCCATGCATTGGGCCTCTAGTCTATACTAATAAAAGGGTAATATGCTAATTAGGATGTCTTCTGGACATCCATTCAGATAAAGCCATAGCGGCTTTGAGGGCCTAGGGCTGGCTGCATGGTAAAGGTGCCACCCTGGGAGAAGCGGGTGGCGCCTCATGGGAGAGGCAATGAGAAGGCGGCACCTGTGTGAGAAGCTGGTGCTGCAACTCCTTCTGCAGAGGCAGCATGGGACAGGCCGCAGCATGGCCTGGTCCCAGTGCTACCCCTTCTGCAGAGGTAGCCACTGAGACAGCAGCGCGGGCCTTGTCCAGGCACCACACCTGTGCAGAGGCTGAGCAGGGTGCAAATTGCTGTGCCTCAACCTCCCACAGCCTTTCCCCCAGCTGGCCTGGCCCCAGATAGCCACTCATCCACCAGTAGGCAAGGACAGGACCAGCGCTAAGAAGTGAGGGCTAAGGGCCAGCAGCTGCAGTGGACGGCAGTGGAAGCAGCAGCAGGGTGATGGGGGCAGCGCCTTCCCCTGATCAATCCAGTTGCTTCCTGCAGAGGAGGACATTCCCTGAGGGCTCCTGGACTGTGAGAGGGGGCAGACTGGGCTGAGGGAATGCCCCCAGTTCATGAAATTTCATGCACTGGGCCTCTAGTTTATACCAATAAAAGCCTAGGTGGTCCTCATATGCAATGTTGTCACAAGATGGCAGCCATTAGATGGCCACTACAAGATGGCCTCATGCACAGCAGAGGCAGGGCCAAGTGGCTGCTCCACACGGTGAGGCCTGGGAGTCCCGCGGCTTTGCAGGGCACGAAGGAGGCAGTCCCAGCATCTTTGCCACCTTGTGCGGAGGAGGCGGGTCCCACCGGAGGAGGTGGGTCGCAGCAGGGGAGGGCAGTTGGGGTGATCAGGCTAGCAGGGGAGGGAAGTTGGGGGTTATCAGGTTGGCAGGGGAATGCAGTTGTGGGTGGTTGGGTTGGCAGGGGAGCAGTTAGGTGTCAATCAGGCTGGCAGGCAGGTGAGCAGTTAGGAGCCTGGGGTCCTGGATTGTAAGAGAGATGTCCAACTGCCGGTTTAGAATGACATCCCCTGAGGTCCCAGATTGCAAGGGTGCATGCTGGGCTGAGGGACACCAACCTCCTGTGCATGAATTTCATGCACTGGGCCTCTAGTATTTATATAAAAGGCTAATATGCTAAGTGTCTGAACAATTGGTAGCTATGATGCGCACTGCCCACCAGGGGACAGATACTCAATGCAGGAGCTGCCCCCTGGTGCTTAGCTCAGACACAGGTCTCATGCCTGGCAAGTACCACTGCCGTGGCACAAGCCTCTTCCAATCAGGATGATTGTGCATGAGCCTGTGGCAGTGCAGCAGGGCCAAGATGAGTGGGAGTTGCAGGCAGGAGTGGCAGGTGATATTGGACTGTTGGTTTCAGCCCAATCCCTCCTGGCCCATTGGATTGGGCCAGAACCGGCAGTCTGACAATCTCTGAGGGATCCTAGATTACTAAAGGGTGCAGGCCCAGCTGAGGGACCCCACCAATGCACGAATCCATGCACTAGCCTTTAGTATATGTACTGTACATTCATTAAATAAAAGTTCAAACCATATAGAAAGGTAAAAAGAAGTAATCAGCAGTATTTCTTTAATTTATCCCATACTTTTTTATTTTAGTGAATTTATGGGTGACATCTCTCTCTATATATAAAAGGCTGATATGCTAAGTGTCTGACCGTCCAACTGGTTGCTGTGATGCACACTGACCACCAGGTGGCAGATGCTTAATGCAGGACCTGCCGTGATGCACACTAGCACCCACAGAGCAACACTCAGCTTCCCCCAAGTGGGACACAAGCCCCACCACCACCCCAGAGTGACAAACCACCAAATTGCAGCTGAGGCTGCTGAGACCTCCTGGTACAAAATGCAACCCAAAGCCAAGCCCAGCCTAGCCCAGAAGTGGTGGCTGTGGGCGCTGGGTAATGACATCACAGAGCAGCACCTGGTTTTCTCTCCCTAGCGATGACTAGCCTTAATGCAGCATTCAGCCCAGGAACACGGCTTGCTTTATAGCTAGGTGCAAATAACCAAATGTGAAGCATTTTCTCATGCCTCACCTCATTTTATCCTCACAGAAATCCTGGAGTAGGTTGATAGGAGACTTGGTGGAATCCTATTCTCTTCTCATTAGCCAGAAAGCAGAGATTTAGACCCGACTGAAAAGAAGTAAGAAATGGTGGACCTTGAAAATGACTTCAGGTTTTCTCACTGCACAGAATAAAGACAAACACTGCTACAGTTAAATATTTTACCCTTTGTTTTCCCTGTATGATCTATATTAATAGTCTGCTTCATGTTGATATTTACTGCTGTATTGCTGACAATTACCTGAAAGAGAAGTTGGGGTGCTTCACTGGGCTAGAAAAAGTTTAGCTAAACCAAAAAGCAGGTCTAATTAAGCAACTTTTTCTATACACTAGAGGCCGGGTGCATGAAGTGTGTACATGGGTGGGGTCCTTCCACCTGGCCAGCGATCTGGGCCAATCACAGCCATCTCGCCCAGTCCTGATTAGGGCCTATCAGCACTGGTAGCCAGGGAAGGACTGCGGAAGGGACCAGCCCCGTCTCGCCCAGTCCTGATTGGCTGGACCCTAGCAGCAAGCTAACCATCTGCGCCCTGTTGGTCGGTGCACATCATAGCAACCAATTGGTCAACCACTCAGTCAGACACTTAGTGTATTATGTTTTTATATAGAGAGGTTGTAACTCACGGTGCGGAATGCTCGGCACACACTTTCCCTCCAGCCCCTGGTCTTGGAGACTTCATGTCCTTCCAAGACTCTGCTCTCCCTCTTCAGCTGCCACACGAAGTAAATTGTATTGTGTGCGTGGAAACCCTTTGCAGGCTCCATGAGTGTGTCTTTACTTAGCTACAGTTCCGATTACCCCAACATAAGGAGAGACACCCTCATTATCAGAACACCATTTTGGTAAGACCCCTGCTTAATCTACTGCAGCGGTTTTAAACAGGCATGGGTCAACCTTAGATGGTTTGACTCAGTGGATAGAGCCATGGCCTACGGGTTTGATTCCGGTCAAGGGCACATTCCTGGGTTGTGGGCTTAATCTCCAGTAGGGGGCGTGTGGGAGGCAGCAGATCAGTTCTCTCTCATCATTGATGTTTCTATCTCTTCTTCTGCCTTCCTCTCTGAAATCAATAAAAATATATTAACAAAATAAAAATAAATAGGCCATGAATCAAACATTGCTGATCTCCATCCATCTAGTCCCCTCACACCCTCTTTTGTCTTTGTCCCTGCCCCCCACGCACAATCTGCTGGGGTCTGTAAAATGGGGTCAGGATTTCTACTTCCATCAAGGGTGATGCTTCCACATGCCCATTTCTGTCCCCAGTCCTGTGAGATCCCTCCTTCCCTACCCTCCATCTAACTTGGTGGGCCCTACTCTGCCCCCTCCTCCTGCGACCTCCTCTCTGCAGCCTCTCCCTTCTCCAGGAGCAGAGCTCCCCATAGGCTGTGCAAGGGGATGGGGGGGGGGAGAGGGTGAAGGGTAGGAGTGGGGGATGTGTGTGGGGCAGGGCTGTGCAGGGTTGCAGAGCTGTACAGGTTGAGCCCAGGCAGGGCCTTGGAGGAGACCTGGGATAATGGGTCATAGGGAGGAAGAGGGAGGGACTTGGAGCCTGTCTAGGCCCCTGCGCAGCTGTCACCCTCTTTCTCTCACTGCCTCCGATTCCTTTCAAGTTTTGGACTTGGTTTCTTTAACTCAGCCTTGCCCCCCTCTCTGCTGTGTCCCTGGAGCCCAAAGCCGCCCCTTCACCTTGGGCAGGTGCACCTGGCTCGTCCCCTATAATGTGCTACCCACTCTCCTGGAGTAGTTTAGTGAAACTTAACAAGTAAAAAAAAAGCTCTGCCCTGGCCAGTTTGGCTCAGTGTATAGAGTGTCAACCTGCAGACTGAGGGGTCCCAGGTTTGATTCTGGTCAAGGCATGTACCTTGGTTGCAGGCATACACCCCAGTAGGGCGTGTGCAGGAGGCAGCTGAATCGATGTTTCTCTTTCACTGATGTTTCTTTTTTTTATTTTTTATTTTTTATTTTTTATTTTAATGGGTCTCAAAATTCTGTGACAGATTTTTGGTCATGTTGTTTCCATTAAAAAGTACTGATTTTAAAAACTAATAACTTAAAAACTGCCACACACACAAAAGAACCAAATGGTCCGCAAAACATTCTCCTTTCCTTCTGAAGGTTTTACGATGCATTGTAATCATTAACCAGTCTTTTACTATTAAACTTAAATGGCCAATTGAGACAAACAGTTCTGAGACCGTTCTTCCACCACTGATTAAGACTGGGGTGGCAGGTGTTGGGAATAATATTCATTTAGCCTTCTGAGCTTGCTGGGCAGACTTGGTGACTTTGCCAGCTCCAGCTGCCTTCTTGTCCACGCTTTGATGACACCCACACCAACGGTCTGTCTCATGTCACGAACAGCAAAACGACCCAGAAGAGGGTAGTCAGAGAAGCTCTCAACACACATGGGTTTGCCAGGAATCATATCAACGATGGCAGCATCACCAGATTTCAAAAACTTGGGGCCATCTTCCAGCTTTTTCCCAGACGACGATCAATCTTCTTCAGCTCAGCAAACTTGCAAGCAATGTGAGCTGTGTGACAATCCAGCACAGGTGCATATCCAGCACTGATCTGGCCTGGGTGGTTCAGATAATCACCTGAGCAGTGAAGCCAGCTGCTTCCATTGGTGGATCATTTTTGCTGTCACCAGCCATATTGCCACGGCGCACATCTTTGACAGACACATTTTTGACGTTGAAGCCCACATTGTCCCCAGGAAGAGCTTCACTCAAAGCTTCATGGTGCATTTCAACAGACTTTACTTCAGTTGTAACATTGACTGGAGCAAAGGTGACCACCATGCCGGGCTTGAGAACACCAGTCTCCACTCTGCCCACAGGGACAGTACCAATACCACCAATTTTGTAGACATCCTGGAGGGGCAGACGCAGGGGCTTATCAGTTGGACGAGTTGGTGGCAGGATGCAATCCAGAGCTTCAAGCAGTGTGGTTCCACTGACATTGCCATCTTTACGGGTGACCTTCCATCCCTTGAACCAAGGCATATTAGCACTTGGCTCCAGCATGTTGTCACCATTCCAACCAGAAATTGGCACAAATGCTACTGTGTCAGGGTTGTAGCCAATTAATGTAGGTACTGACTTCTTTAACAATTTTCTCATATCTTTTTGGGCTGTAGGGTGGCTCAGTGGAATCCATTTTGTTAACACCTACAATCAGCTGTTTCACACCTAGTGTGTAGGCCAAAAGGGCATGTTCACGGGTCTGTCCATTCTTAGAGATGCCTGCTTCAAATTCACCAACACCAGCAGCAACAATCAAGACAGCACAGTCAGCCTGAGATGTGCCTGGAATCATGTTTTTGATGAAGTCTCTGTGCCCTAGGGCATCAATGATGGTCATATAATACTTGCTGGTCTCGAATTTCCACAGGGAGATATCAATGGTGATACCTCGCTCCCTTTCGGCTTTCAGTTTATCCAAGACCCAGGCATACTTGAAAGAGCCCTTCCCATCTCAGCAGCCTCCTTCACAAATTTCTCGATGGTTCTTTTGTCGATCCCACCACATTTGTAGATCAGATGGCCAGTAGTGGTAGACTTGCCGGAATCTACGTGTCCAATGACGACGATGTTGATGTGAGTCTTTTCCTTTCCCATCTTGGGTTTGAGTTAATGGTGGTTTTCACGACACCTGCGTTCTGGCGGCAAACCCGTTGCGAAAAAGCCATTGATGTTTCTAACTCTCTATCCCTCTCCCTTTCTCTGTAAAAAAGTCAATAAAATATATTTAAAAAAGAAAAAGAAAAGCAGCTCTGAAGATTATAAATTACACACTGCTACGCAGTCCCTGGCTCTTGGATCATGCGTAGCCACCTCCCATGCCACCCAATCCCTTCTGTCTCCCGCATCCTTCCCCCTTCCCCTGCCTCCATCCAGGGTTTGGGCCAAACCCTGGGAGCTTCCTGACAGCTCTCACCTTACACCCACTTTCCAGTCCAGTCCACCAGGGCCAACAGTAAGCTAAGCTATTGGTTGGAGAGTCTGGTGGTCAGTGTGTGTCAGTGGTCGAACTCCCAGGGGAACTCTGGTCAAGGGGACAATTTGTATATTAGGCTTTATTATACAGAATATAAAAAGCTAAGTTGACTTGTGCATGCGCGATACATATAAAACTCTTGCTGGTGCCAAACACACGTGTGAGTTTTGATTTGTCATTGTCAATTGTGAATTTGGTTGACATAGCTATTATGAGAAAGGGTGAATAGTGATATTAAAATATTCTGATTAATTTCCTTTCAATGTGCATGAATCCGTCCACCAGACCACTATCTGGTTAATAAAATTATATAGATTATAGGTGTACAATCTATATATATAAAAGCCTAAGCAACTATTTGACTGGTAGCTATGATGCGTACTAACCACTAGGGGCAAATGCTCAAAACTCAGGTATGGAAACATGGAATAGACTGATGAATCTCACAGGGAAGTGGGGAGGGGGGAGGATGGGAAGAGATTAACTAAAGATCTTATATGCATACTAGAGGCCCAGTGGATGGATTTTTGCAACACTGGGGTCCTTCGGCCTGGCTTGCGGGGATCAGGTCAAACTGGCTCGGTTCATGGATTCATGCACCAGTGGGTTCACTTGATCTGGCCTGTGGGGATTGGGCCAAAACTGGCAGTCTGACATCCCCTAAGGCAGTGGTTCTCAACCTTCCTAATGCCGCAACCCTTTAATACAGTTCTTTATGTTGTGGTGATCCCCAACCACAGAATTATTTTTGTCGCTACTTCATAACTGTAATTTGCTACTGTTATGAATCTTAATGTAAATATCTGTGTTTTCTGATGGTCTTAGGAGACCCTGCTAGCTGTTCCCGACCCACAGGTTGAGAACTGCTGCCCTAAGGGGTCTCAGATTGCAAGAGGGCACAGGCCATGCTGAGGGATCTGGCCTCTAATTGTGTAATAAATAATCTGTATAGGATATTGTGTGTTCAACACCCCAAGTCAAGTTTCCTATCATCATTTATCCCCCGTTTACCCTTATTCCATACTTTTAAAAATACATTTAGAAATGGAAGCACATACTGGGTGTCTCCCCTAAAGATGTATACACTTAACAGCTGATAGTTCAATTTTGAAAATTAAATGTATTTTAATAAACTTGGCCTTTATTATTATTTGAAATGTATGTAGACATTTTTTTGGGATAACATATGTGTTTTAAAAAATGAAATTATGTTATATATTAATGTTTTCTTAATATATCAAATATTTTTCTATGAATGTTTTATAACTTATATAAACATTTAGTTTTTTGCATATTTTTAGTGTTATAAATAATTTCATAATTTTGGACATCACTTTATCTATTGAGCATTTGTATGCTCTGTCCTGTAAATTTAATCTTTAATTCTTTTGGACTCACAGTACTTTAATGATTCTGACTCTCCATTCCATTCACTTCTTACATGCTTCTGTTATATTTTTGGATATTAGTGCCAAATAACGCTAATCCTTCATTTCATATCTAGATAACAGTATTTGTTGGCAAGTACATGATTGAACTCCAGTGTTAGTAGGCTCATACTTATTCCCTTTTAAAATGTTCCCTAAATATAAAAAATGTTCTCTAAATTAAAACATTTAACATTGAATTTACTGAAATATTTAACTGATTATAATATTTGTATGCCATCACTGAGATATTTATATACATGTATCTTTAATGTTAACTTTGTATAAATGTGTTTTTAAAATATATTATTTTCTTTAAGTTGGCAGCTCGGACTGCTGAAAGAAACCTCAATGATTTAAAGAAAGAAAATTCTTACCTCAGACAAAAGTAGGTATCTTAGTGGGAACTTTATTCTAAGTTGTTATTTTATTAGTAAGTTAATATTGTAAGGGTAAACAAGAAAGCTTATGGATCTAGCATATCTAATAGTGAAATCTTTTAGTTTTACTGAGTTATTAGATTTTTTTTTGAAACATTTGTCTTTTTAAAAAATATATATTTTTATTGATTTCAGAGAGGAAGAGAGAGGGAGAGAAAAACATCAATGATGAGAGAGAATCATGGATCAGCTGCCTCCTGCACGCCCCACACTGGGGGTCAAGCCTGCAACCTGGGCACTTACCCTGACCTCCTGGTTCATAGGTCAACGCTCAACCACTGCACCACGCCATGGCTAGGTGAAACATTTGTCTTAAGAGAGGTCACTCTAACAGAGAAGGAAACTATTCTTGGGTTGTTTTATAAAAGGTGTAACAAAACATAAAAGAGCAATAGGCTAGGTATAGGATAGAAAGAAAGGATAGATGGATCTCTCAGAATATCAGCATCTTTTAATGGTTAAATGATTGGAATAAGTGTTTATTATTTCTCTTATTCCCAAGTTTTAATGTAATGGGTAACATTACTTTAAAGAAATGTTAAATGGAAAAAAAAATGTACATTGTACAGTCAAAACCATAAATGGTTTTCTATGAGGATTTTAACATCTTTCCAAAGTGTTATAATTTCTTGCCAGAAGGTGCTATTAACATTATAAATATTCATTTTAATCTTCTTGCTTGCATTTTCTATTTAGAAATTAAAACCAATGAATAAATGTTTTCTTTCAGATCTGATGGTCAAGAAGTAGAAATAGTATTCTTTTTAAATGTCACATTTCTAGATAAAAAAATGTAGGAGTAAAATAGTAGGATGAGTTCATTGGATTCCAATTTTACGTCATGGATGGGATCCTATGCTGCGTAACATTATAATGGAAAGCATATGTGACTCAAAGTCAGGAGTCCTGTGTTTTAATCCTGGCACTTTCATTTTAAATAAGTCAAACTCCTAGCCTCAGTTTCTTTAGTTGAAAAATGATAGATTTGAACTGGTTGATCTTGAGGGACCCTTTTATTTTTAAATTTGCATTTGATGATACTGCACCCCTTATTGTCTAATTTTAAAGAAAAAAAAACAACAAAACAATTTCAAACCTTAGCCAAACATCACTGCTACTTGACAAAAAGAAACCTGTTACCCCAAAATAGTAGCGGGGAATATAGAAAGGTGTTTGGGTTAAAATAATTTTATTTATTTACTTTTTAATTTATTTTATTTTTTAAAAAATATATATTTTATTGATTTTTTATAGAAAGGAAGGGAAAGGGATAGAGAGTTAGAGACATCGATCAGCCGCCTCCTGCACGCCCCCCACTGGGGATGTGCCCGCAATCAAGGTTCATGCCCTTGACCTGAATCGAACCTGGGACCCCTCCATCCGCAGGCCGACGCTCTATCCACTGAGCCAAACCGGTTTTGGCTAGAATAATTTTAAATGATCTGTTTCTTTTATGCATGTATTGAGAAAATGAAAAGTAGCTTATAGTTGATAGTGGCATTTTTCTAGAAATGTGAGTGCTTTTCTTTGACAAGTAATTTAGAGATGTTTGTTCTTTACTTGCAGATTAACTGAAACAGAGATTAAATTTGAACTTTTAGAAAAAGATCCTTATGCAGTTGATGTTCCAAATACAGCATTTGGCAGAGGTAGCTTTTTTTTAACCCCTCATTTAAAAATACATGTATACTTATTTATACATACATATATATGTTGTATATATAATTTATATTAGTATAAGTTTAGCATTGTTACTTATAAATATTTTGTATTTTGGAGCTAATCTAAGTTCTCTCACAGTTTCCCAGGTTTCTGAGTTTCCTTTCCCTAGGGATAATATAAATATTTGGCACCTGTCTTTCTCAGTGGGACATTATAATGATGTATATTTAGTACCTTGGGCTCCTTAAAAAGCAAAGTGCTTGGTACATAAAAGGTACTCATTAATTATGTTTTGGAAAATGAATGGGTAAGGATTGCTAAAGTAGAATAGCACTGTGACTATATATTAACTATTCTTTGGTATTTGTGTGAATTATAAAAATGAGAATTTAATGATCAGGAAGCTGGTAGCAACATAATGTATTTGTAGAGCAGAAACTTGATATAATTTAAACACAAATATTAGATATATTTTAGTTTCATAATTTACATATTATATGTTAGTAAAGTTGACTTACCATGCAAAAGGGAATTTATACTTGGAAAAGATTTTCACCAATATAACACTTGCTTTATGTTTTTATGATGCTTAATGATATACTATTCTGTTTCTTAAATAAAAAAGGATTCTTAACTATAAAAAAATAAAAATGAGAATTAAAACAGCCTTTAATTTTTACTTAAAAATACTAATTAAAAGATGGGAAAACCTGAGTAAACTGAGATTTCATTTGTTTAATATCTTCAAGAGAGAACAAATCCTTTGGAAGATATATTTAATATTTCTGCCCATTCATTAATGAGTTTTTATCTCATATTATTCCAAATAGCTTAAAATTTTCAAAATAATTTTGGTTGAATTATATAGACAGAATCCTGTTATAACCTTTGAAATGCTATAAAATCATCTTGAGAGTTTTATTAAAATGAAAGTATTCCTACATTTTTGAAAATAGATTATAAGTATTGAAGTTAGAAGTGGGAGTAATTATACAGAAAGATTTTTTTATCTGAAGTTAATGTAAAAATCTTAGGGGGGTGCAAATAGTGCTTTGATCTTTTGTTGCAACTATATGTGTATATTATGTAAACTATGTAATAAAATTTAACGTGTTTAAAAAGTGTTATTTTGGTGGTATTTTTGTTTGATTTTTGCTGTTAATTTTTTACCTTTTGAAGCATAACCATTATTTGGGAATGGTGAAGTCTGTAAAATGATAGGGCTTTTGGTTATATGGTTTATAGATAGAGTGACAATTTTAAATGAATTAGTGTATGTAACTTGACTTTCTTTGGACTGTCTCCAGCCTCTAGCACACGCCCAAACTAGGGACCGAACCCACAACCTGGGTATGTGCTCTGACTAGGAATTGAACACACCATCTTTTGGTGTATGAGAGATGTTCCAAGTGATTGAGCCATGCGGCTATGACTGAAAATTTATTTTTTCACTGGCAATGAATCAGAAGTAATTTCTGATGCTATAAAGTATTTTATGCTCTTATTTCTATTTTTCAAAATTTGAAGCTTTACTCAAATAAATCATGGCCCAACACAGGCTATCTGAGCCTTCCATATTATAGCCATCACCATCTGAAATATCTAGAAGCATACTGCCTGTAAAAACAAAACAAACTTCATGCCCACAAATTTTCTTGTAACTCCAAAATATCATCAGTATTGTTTAATATTGTATGGTTATTTTATTTATGTGTATTAATTATCAAGAGGATAATGTTTTGATTGACTAAAATGGACATGGTAAACAGACTTTATGGAACACAGAATTCCATATTGAATTCTATTTCATGTTAGTAAAATCCAAGGCATAGTTAGTATCAGGACTAAACTTAAATTGGCAAGAGGATGACCTAATGGTAATTGTTGAAATGGGATTCTAATCTGAGTGTAGCTAATTGAAACTATGAATTTAAATATTCTGTTTTAATTATTCCAGAGCATTCCCCATATGGTCCCTCACCATTGGGCCGACCTTCATCTGAAACGAGAGCTTTTCTCTCCCCTCCACCTTTGTTGGAGGGTCCACTCAGACTTTCACCTTTGCTTCCAGGGGGAGGAGGAAGAGGTATATTGTTTAAACATGTTTATTACTCTAAATTCTTCTTTACTTTATATTTTCATCTTAACTTTTCTTTAAAAACAATCTTTAAAACAATCCTTTGGAAAATACAGGCACTCCTTGCACTTGTTAGGGGTTATTTTTGTTTGGAAAAGGCCAAAATTTGACACCTAATCCTATATAATAAAAGTGTAATATGCAAATTGTCACCTCAATCTGGATTTCAACCAGGGGGTGGGGCTGGCTGGGGAAGGGTGGAAGGCCCTGGCTGGTTGCATGAATTTCATGCACTGGGCCTCTAGTTTTAATATATTTTTCTCTTAGAAAGTGTGTTATAATAGAAGACACTTGAAGCATATCTTTTTAAATCTTATTTTTGACTTTTTAAGAACTCTGCTTTATACTACATAATATAAAACTTTATAAAGTATATAAAATAACAATATAACAGCATAAAATTGTACTTTAATGAAATATTATTAGAATGTAGATTTTTTTACTTCATTATCCTGATATTTTTATTGCAGAAAATCAAAGTGAAAGAATCTTATTTTTACTATTGAGAAATTTACATTTTTTCTTTTGTTACCAGAGTTTGATGATAATCTTAAAGGAGGCCTAAATTATTTGTCAATATTTTAGAAAACCAAACTAAGATTGTCTGTTTTGTTATCCCTTTATGTGTTTTTTTTGTTTGTTTGTTTGTTTATTTTTGTTAATTCTCACCTGAGTATATTTTTTCCATTGATTTTTAGAGAGTGGAAAGGAGGTATGGGGGGGGGAGGAGAGAGGGAGAGACATTGATGTGAGAGACACATTGATTGGTTGCTTCCTGCACCTGCTCCTGCGGCTGGGATTAAAGCTGCAACTTAGGTACAGGCCATTGACTGAGAATCAAACCAAGACCATTTGAGTCATACCATCCAGGGCTCCTTTATGTGTTTTAAGATTTGAGAGTTTCAGAACTACTTCAAGTCCCTAAGTATTAGTTGCTGGTCTTTCTGCATTTTGCTCATCAGCACTTACTCTGGTGTTACCTATGTACCTGGAGTATTCCTCCTTTTATTTTCTTTATTTTTAATGTTGTCACTATTATAGATGTCTCTGTTTCGGCCCGGGTGTGCCCCCCCTCCACCCAGCCCCTGCCCAGATGGAGTATATCTCTTTTGATCTCTCACCATATTTTGTTAACTTTGTCAGTTGCTTTAAAATTTCCCTTGAATTGTAGAAAATTTCAAAGATATAGAACGCTGTCTTACAAAATCAAAAGTCAGCTTTTTAGCCCCACGTCTGTTTTATTAGAAATGATAACATTCTTTACCAGTGTCCTGTCCCCATTCACCCTTTTAGTCAGTGATTTTAATATACTGAATCTGAGGTAGGAACAGAAAATAATGAGACCAATTAAAATCTAAACATAACATAGGAAAGCTCTAATATTCAAATGGATATAACTCATTAAAATAGTCTCTCAGAGAGTCTGTGTACTTCTCTGTTGAAGCTTCATAATTAAATATTTTGGGAACACTTTTTTTGGAATCTCCTTCAAGAATATGAAAAAATCAGTTTCCTACTTTATATTTATGAGACATTCTGTCTTTCCCATTTCTTATTTATATCCTTTCCCCATTATCAGTTTGCTACACATAGCATTCACTGGGCCTTCCTGCTTCCTAGTCCCACAGCAGATAGACCCACAGCCTGAAATAACTCAGAGAGAGCCTTCACTTGGCTTTGAACTGAAAGCTCCTAGGGAAGGAGATTGAGTTGCATATTGACACTTGGAGCTCTAAGAGAGCTTTGCTTTAATTCCCCCCCCCCCCCATTTTTTGCCCTAGCCTAGAGTAAGAAATATATTTTGTATCATGTCATATTACACACCAATATAAATGTAATTGAAATCAGTTACATGAAATAGTACTTACTACCATTTTCAATGCTTTCTGTTATTTTCTGTTCAGTTCTATTCCATTTCATTAAAAAAGAATAGTGATTGGGAATTAAGACTAAATTAATATCATGTACCAAAATGGGTTGTAGGCAGCAATCTTAAAAAAGAGTGCTCTAGAAATAAAGGTATAATTGGCTAGACACAAAAGAGAACCACTGGAAGTTGAATGATATAAGTCAAGGATTGCTTGTAGTCAATTTAATATTTGGAATAAGAGTAAAAATTACCTTTGATTTCTCCTCTTCTATTTCAATTATTTTTCTCTTCCTTTTAATTACTTTAAACATATAATGTGTTTACATGATTTGCAAGGGTGTTTTACTATTTGTTAGAAATGCTTGCAGAGAAATTTTTTAAAAAAGTGTAATGTTACAATGTATATCCTGGTTACCTACATAAATAAACAACAGTGTATTTTTAAAAATAAATAAAAAGAGAAGCTACAGAGATTTTAGATAAGTAATCAACAGGTCCTAAGAGAGTTGCTTTGTACTGAAAGTTCCTATGATCCACTAAAGAAGGATGACCAAGTCCCCTTCCTTTTTTTACCGTTTAAAATTGAATGAGATATATTTTTGAATATGATTGAGTATAAGGAAGTAAACAATCAGAGAAAAGCATTTGAATGTCTCCTTTAAAGATTTATGCTTCACTATAGAAGAATTTAGCCTAATCACTTTTGCATATTTCTACCAAATCAGTTTTCTGTTTTTTTTTTTTTTTTAATGAACTGATTAATGAACAAACTAGAAGGAAAGATTTGGGGAATTTGGTAGAATGTAAAGCTATAAGGAAAAGAGATAGTTGACCTTCTAACATAAAAGTTACTTTTCCACTTGATTCTACAAAAGAGAGTAATTAAACATTTTTTAAAAAGATTATTATATATTTAAAAAAAGAGAAAGCTTATGCTGATTTGCACAAATTATCAAGAAAAAGTCAAAATAATTTTTGTTTCCTTTTATTAAAGGATTCTTTGAAATGTGGGAAGCATTTTAGAAAGACTTCTATTTAAAAAATGTTTTTAGCCGAAACTGGTTTGGCTCAGTGGATAGAGCATCAGCCTACGGACTGAAAGGTCCCGGGTTTGATTCTGGTGCCGGCACATCCCCAGTAGGAGGTGTGCAAGAGGCAGCTGATTGATGCTTCTCTCTCATCGATGTTTCTAACTTTCTATCTCTCTCCCTCTGTAAAAAAATCAATTAAATATATTTAAAATTTTTTTTTTGTTTTTTTCTTAAGCTTTCTTGAAAAGGAGTAAGTTTTATTTTTTGGGCAATATAATTTTGACCTCATTTACCCCTCAATGATGGATAAATTAGGTATTTAATATATTTTGTTATTTAGTATTTAAATATTTTTTTATATTTGTCTTTTCAATTTTTTTGTTTTGTTTATTGTCACCAGAGGATTTTCCCCCTATTAGATTGATTTTTTAGAGAGAGTAGAAGGGAGGAATGGAGGGAGACGGAGAGAAATTTCAATGTGAGAGATGTGCCAATTGATTGCCTTTTGCACTCACCCCAATCAGGGCCAGGGATCAAACCTGCAACCCAAATATCTGCCCTTGATTGGAAATTGAATCCAAGACCCTTCAGTTTTCCAGCTTATGCTCTTAACTACTTAGCAACACCATCCAAGGGCTGTCTTTTCTTTTTTAAATTGCATATAGGTTATTAAGTTAGGTACTATCCTTTCTAGAGTCATAAGAAGGAAACTTTAAAATGTTTTTCCTCCTTTATTAGTTAACGATAGATTTTCTCATCCAATTTAATATTATTTTTGTTCCAAAAGTGCTATTGTTCTGAAACTCTTGTTTTAGACTTGCCTTCAGAGCTCTTTTTGAAGGTGAATTATACATTTAGAAATAGTTATAAGCCATTTATAGACAAATTTACCTAGTGATACAAAGTTTGTAATTGGATTGGTTAAAATCATTTTGGGGGAGAAGTAGAGTCATGTCATGTGACAACACTGATACACAATTCCTTAAGTGGTTTTAAGGTTAACCTAAACATATTTCTGAAGAGTTTTTCCAAGAAATACTTTTGAGTAGTTGTAGAATCATTGAAATATGTATATTGTCCCTAAGATGACGGTTTTAAATAAATCATGCTCTTTGACTTGGTAGATTAGTTCAGCACGTTAAGCGCCAAGCCTGTTTTGTCTTCCTTTCTGTTTAGCCCGAGATATTCAATTTCACTTGTACGCTGGTGGCACCAGTGACTGACCATCTGGATGGAAAGTATAGTGTCAATCACCGGTGACTGACATGGCTCTTAATGTGTTAAGCAATGAAAACTTTATTTTATAATTATGTTTTTGCATCTGATATATAAATCTTTACTTTGCAACTTACTTTCTCCTTTTATCTTTCAGACATTATTTATAATATAAAATTTAACCATTGATTTTATATGTAAATTTTTATGCTTATAACATTTACAGACAGATTTTATAAGCAAGTGCTTGTTTTTGCACGGGACAAAATTGTCCTAGAAATGGCTTTGGTAGGGTAGTGTTTTAGTCTAATGTAGTTTAGGGAAACAGTTGGAATCTGATTGTTTTCACTTTTTAAAAACTGTCTGGATTTTATTTGATGATAGTTCTCAGAATACATTTTTAGATAAAACAGAACTGTATTTTTTTTTCTTTAATTAGGCTCAAGAATTCCAGGAAATCCTCAGGACCATTTGATTACTAATGAAAGAGGAAAATCAAGCTATGATAAGTCAACTGATCCTCACAGGGAACCTTCTGACACTGGGTCCCTTTCACCTACATGGGAACATGATCGTAGGATGATGACTCCTTCATCTGGTATGGGAAGATTATAGTTATATTTATATTTGAAAGTCAACCAGTATATGCAACATAAGGAAATGGAAGAAAAGAATACATGTGTACCCTATCTTAAGAAAAACTGTGATAGGTATACTGGTTAATAAAGGTGGATTTTATAATCAAAGAAAACACAATAATTTCAGGAGAAACATCAAAAGTGCTTTATTCAAAGTAATGTTTATTGCTACTACACATTTCCCCATCTTTCAGGTAATTTGTGGATACCATCCCAATAGAACTTTCCTTGTTTTGAGGCAAACTATTCAGAGATCCAATTTCCCATTTCGTATGTTTTGAAATGCTGCTCAGAAAGTGCAGAACAAGGGGTAATCTGAAGGAGCAAGGTCTGGTGAATACAGCGGGTGGGTTAATACTTTCCCAGGCAAGATCTATTAAAGTGTCTTTAACTGGTTTTGAAGTTTGTAATGGTGCTTTATCATGAAGCAAAATTACTTTGCTGTGTCTTCTGGCACATTCTTCATGATCAAAGTGTGGTTCCAGTTGATTATTTGTTGTCGGTAGCGATCAGTATTAACAGTTTCACCTAGTTTTATTTATTTTATTTATTTATTTTATTTTATTTTTATTTTATTTTATTTATTTTTTAAATTAAATCTTTATTATTCAGATTATTACATTTGTTTCTCTTTTTTCCCCTCCATAGCACCCCTCCACCCAGCTCCCACCCTTGCCTCTGCCCTTACCTCCCTCCCATTGACCTTAACCATAGGTGTATGATTTTAGTCCAGTCTCTCCCTGTACACCCCTCACCCCTTTCCCCCTGAGAATAATCAGTCCACTCCCTTTCTGTGCTCCTGATTCTATTATATTCACCAGTTTATTCTGTTGATCAAATTTTTAATTCACTTAATTTTTCGATTCACTTGTTGATAGATATGTATTTGTTGTTCATAATTTTTTGGCTTTTAGCTTTTTCTTCTTCCTCTTCTAAAAGAGTACCTTTCAACATTTCATATAATACTGGTTTGGAGTTGATGAACTCCTTTAGCTTTTTCTTCTCTGTGAAGCTCTTTATCTGCCTTTCAATTCTGAATGATAGCTTTGCTGGATAGATTATTCTTGGTTGTAGATTCTTGCTATTCATCACGTTGAATATTTCTTGCCACTCCGTCTGGCCTGCATCGTTTCTGTTGAGAAATCAGCTGACAGTCGTATGGGTGCTCCCTTGTAGGTAATGAACTGTTTTTCTCTTGCTGCTTTTAATATTCTCTCTTTGTCTTTTGCTCTTGGTATTTTAATTATGATGTGTCTTGGTGTGGTCCTCTTTGGATTCTTTTTATATGGGGTTCTGTGTGCTTCCTGGACTTGTAAGTCTATTTCTTTTACCAGATGTGGGAAGTTTTCAGTCATTATTTCTTTAAAGAGGTTTTCAGTATCTTGCTCTGTCTCTTCTTCTGGCACCTTCATAATTCTGATGTTGGTAGGCTTGTCGCTGTCCCAGAGGCTCCTTACATTATCTTCACATTTTTGGATTCTTTTTTCTTCTTGCTTTTCCAGTTGAATATTTTCTGCTTCTTTATATTTCGAATTTTTGACTTGATTCTTGCCTTCTTCTAGTCTATTGTTAGGACTCTGTATAATATATTTTATTTCAGTCAGTGTCTCTAGTTGGTCCTTTTTCATCACTTCTTGGGACTCACTAAATTTATCCATCTTTTCTAGCATATTCTTGAAAAACCTTATAAGCGTGGTTTTGAACTCTATATCCAGTCGTTTGTTTTCCTCCATTTCTTTTGTTTGTGATCCCTTCCCTTGTGTCGGTATTTTCACTATGCCAGGAGAACTTCTGGGTCAATCCATGATTTTGTGCATTTGGGATTCTCAAAATAAATCCACTTTTCACCGCCAGTCACAATTCAATGCAAGAAAGACTTTCGTGCTGTTGAAGCAAAATTTTACTGATGACTTTTTGGTTTTCCATTTGTCTTTTGTTCAGTTGATGTGGCACCCATTTTCCTTCCTTTAAAATCTTTCCCATTGCTTGTAAACGATCGGAAATTGTTTGCTGAGCAACATACAGTCTTTTTACAAGTTGGTTTTGACTTTGAAATTGTTGGTCTTCAAATTTTTTCGGTTGACCTGGACGTTCTTTGTCTTTTACATTGAAATCATCACTTTTAAAGCATTTCAACCAATGTTCACAAGTATCTTGAGATGGAGCATGTTCATCATAAACTTCCCGAAGTATACAATAACTTTCTTCAAAATAATGAATTAAGACTTCCTGCAGATGTTCTTTTTTTGGACAAAATTTGACATTTTTACTCATAAAAATATCTATGATGTTAACAACTTCAGCAAATTTGACATATTAAGTTTTGAAACTTGCTGTCAATGCAACAAAACAGCTTACATATCAAATCACATATATATCAACATATATGTAACTCCATCTATTGAAAAAAATCCGCACTAACTGATATAACTAGTATTTTCTTTTTTCTCTAGTTGTAGGACTTCCATTCAACCAGATTTCAGGCAGTTCTAAATGATGGTTGTTCTCTATTTTAGTTGTAATTTTGATGTGGTTGTGGAAGGCGGTGACTACCAGTGTTTACCTACATCGCTGTCTTGTTTTTCTCTCTTTGTAGTTCTTTGATTATTAGTGAGCTTGAGTACCTTTTCATGTTTGTTAATCATTTGGTTTCCTTCTTTAAATCGACTGATCCATTTTATCTCATCCTTAATAGAAATTTTTAGTATATTTTGGATACTACTTTTTTGTCTTTTGCAAATATTTTCTCAATTCATTATTAGTGGATGTTTCAAATTATTATAGATAAGCTAACCCATCTTTATTTTGATAGAATTTTGTTTTATTTAAGACCTATTCCTAGATCAAAAAGTTATTTTTTGCTTTTGTCTAAAAATTTAAAATTTTGTTTTATTTTTTAAGCCTTTAATCAAGATTTTATTTTTGTTTTAGTGTTTAGTTTGAAGAAGTATTTTTCCCCATTAGATGGATATTTTATTTTATTATTTATTTTTTTAATAAGTGTCAGCCATTAGAGTTGCAAATCAATAATAAATATTACATTATTTTTTTCTAGAAAAATTTAAAGAATTTACATAGAATTTTCTAAGCCTATCTGTTTTCTTAATATAAAAATCAATTTCAATGTTTTTCTATTCTCTTTTTCTAAATGCCCCATTGATCCAAATGCACAGAGAGGAAACACCATCATTAAATACATCCCCTGACATTATAAATCCAGACTTCATAATCATGGATCAGCTTGGAGAACCTGTTAGTTCCAAAGGCAACGTCAGATTGTTTGAGGGATTCCCAAAGCAGATTCCTTTGCAAACACAGGCCTCTTTGGGTGATACCACGTGGCCTTCTTTTCTATAGATGTTTTTCTAAGGTTTATTTCCAATGACCTTGGCATACTCTTTGGCTGACATGTAAGGGACTCTGGTTCTACTCGAGTCTTCAAAATCAACGTGGAAGGAAACCAAACTGCATGCTGTAACCCTGGTTCCACTCAAAGTTATCCAGAAGAGACCATGTGTAATACAATTGAATGTTGACTTTATCAGTCTGGATAGTTTTGAACAGATCTTGCAATGTCTGTCTGAAATATTCTCAAGAGATATGGGGTCACCCTGGGGAAACCCATTCTCAGTGATATAAATTAAAGGGTTAGTATACATATCCTTAATATATTTCAGTAGTTTTTGTATTCCCATGGCACCACATAGACCCAATCCATATTTATCCAAACTGGGTCTGGAAAAATGTCCATCTCCACATGCTGGAGAACACCCTGTTCTCCTTTATTGTTCTCCCATTACTTGACTAGGCAACTTGAGTAATATTGCACAGCAAATAAATCAGCTGTGCCTTTGGTCATTCTCTTCTTCTGTAAATTCTGGAAGCCTTGATGATGGATAGCCTTGCTTTTTACTCACGAAGGTAATCTGGGACTTGACAACTTCTAGATAATCACCATCAATAAAAATGGGTTTAACAAAGGAATCCCAAGTGGGAAGTCAAGGCTCTTTTAGCAACTTTCTGGTTAGACACTGATTTGGGACACCATACCCTTCTGCTCTTTTTGGAATAAGAACACCATATCATTCTTCTCTTTTTTGGAAGAAGGACTCATATCTGTGCCAGACTCTGGCATGGGCCTTAATCAGATTATGAGCTTCTAATCTGGGAGAAACCAAGATGAACACCTAAACTGCTGCCTCACACAACAATTTCAAAACTACAGCTAAAAGACAGAACAGACATCATCCAGAACCACAGGAAAGCTGGCTAAGTAGAAATTCTACAACTAGAAGGAAAGAGAATGGCTCCCGGAGACTCAGAGGAGTTGCAAAAAGTTGAGGTACAGAGATGCGCGTGGAGAGGATGGGCAGCAGAGTGCCTGACTGGCTTCCTCTAGATAGAGGGATACGGAAACTCCTGACTGCATTGAACCCCAGTTCTGACTTCACTGACCCCAATTCCAGGCAAGACTCATATGGGGGGAGTTCTGGACTGTCATGAAAAGGAAGGAATGCACGGAAACTTAGGGAAGTGAAAAGCAGAGGTCTGGAGATGCACAATTGTGAGTGCACACACAGAGGGCTAACTGCTGATTGTGCTGCTGGTTTCTCTAGCTGTAGGAAGACAGAACCTCCCAACTGCGCTGAAATCCACTTCTGAATGCACTGAACCCTAGTTTCAGGTGAGACCCTGGGGACCCAGACTCATACGGGTCCTGGAGTGCATGGAAACTCAGGAGAGTGGAAAGGCAGAGGTCTGGAGGTGCATGAGTGTGAGTGCGCACAAGAGAGCTGCAACAATTACTGAGGGACACTGAGACCCAGGGGCCACGTAGGGCAGGGCTGATGGGAAGCCAAGGCTGTCTGCTTACCCCTGAGGCTTTGCCACATCCAAGTTGAACACAGAGGCTTTTGCAATTTTGCAGGTCTTACATTATAAGGCTAACTCTAGCACAGAAGTTCTCCCTGCATAGACAACAGATCCTCACAACCAGTTGGCTTGGAGGTCAATCCCCCCCAGTGATACCAACAATAATTAAGACTTAACTACAACAAGGCTGTACACACAGTCCACAAAGGGGTGCACCAAGAGAGTCTACCTCAGGTAAGTGGGAAGATGGAGCTACTGGGCCATATAGGACACCTAGCATACCTAGCTACTCTACCAACTCAGGGAAGCAGCGAAAATGCGGAGACAATGGAACATCACAGACGAAAGAAATGAAGGAAAACAAACGACTAGGTATAGAATTAAAAACTATAGTTACAAGGTTTTTCAAGAACTTCTTAGAAAAGATGGATAAATTTAGTGAGACCCAAGAGGAAATGAAAAAGGACCAACTAGAGATGAAAAAGGACCAACTAGAAATTAAACATACACTGACTGAAATATATGATACAGAGACCTAACAGCAGACTAGAGGAACGCAAGAATCAAGTCAAAGATTTGAAATACAAAGAAGCAGAAAACTGGAAACTCAACTGGAAAAGGAAAAAGAAAAAAAAAAAAAATTGGAAGTTAGTGTAAGTAATCTCTGGGACAACTTCAAGCGTACCTACATCAGAATTATGGGGGTGCCAGAAGAAGAGAGAGAGCAAGATACTGAAAACCTATTTAAAGAAATAATGACTGAAAACTTCCCCACCTGGTGAAAGAAATAGACTTACAAGTCCAGGAAGCGCACAGAACCCCAAACAAAAGGAATCCAAAGAGGACCACACCAAGATACATCATAATTAAAATACCAAGAGCAAAAGACAAAGAATATTAAAATCAGCAAGAGAAAAACAGTTATCTACAAGGGAGCACCCATCGATTATCAGCTGATTTCTCAACAGAAATTATGCAGGCCAAATGAGAGTCGCAGGAAATATTCAAATTGATGAATAGCAAGAACCTACAGCCAAGATTACTGTACCCAGCAAAGCTATCATTCAGAATTAAAGGTCAGATAAAGTGCTTCACAGAGAAGAAAAAGCTAAAGGAGTTCAACTCCAAACCAGTATTATATGAAATGCTGAAAGGTACTCTTTAAGAAGAATAATAAGAAGAAAAAGGTAAAGATAAAAACTATGAACAGCAAATACAAAACTATCAACAAGTGAATCTGAAAATCAAGGGAATTAAAAATTGAATGAACAGAATAAACTGGTGAATATAATAGAATTAGGGGCATAGAAAGGGAGTGAACTTACAAATCTTAGGGGGAAAGGGATGAAGGGGATGCAGAGAGAGACTGGACAAAATCATACACTTATGGATAAGGACAATGTGGGGGGAAGTAAGGGCAGAGGTAGGGGTGGGAGCGAGGTGGAGGCGAGCTATGGGGGGAAAAAAGAGGAACAATTGTAATCTGAACAATAAAGATTTATTAAATTAATAATAAAAAACTCTACAAATAAAATATTAATGGAAAATTAAAAATTATAAGTTGCCTGATAGCCTCCAGTTCTGAGGTGAGGTACACCAGGAGGAAATACACCCAAATCATATCCCAGTAGGGCAAACAAATTAGGCTCATTTATGGTGATCTACTGCTTGACTTGATCCCCAAATGTCTTGAAGCAAAACTGGACATATTCATCAAAGAATTCAATGATTATGTTTGACACCCAACCTTCTTGGTCTTCTAAAGTCTGAGGCAAATCAAAGTGGTAGAATCTCTATAGGCAAAACCCCATTTGCTAATAAATTGTCAGTCATCTTGTTGTAATAGTCAATTCATAGGTAAGAAGTGACATAGCTGGGCATTTAACCCTAGTATATGGACTCCAGATGCTGTTGTGCTAATCTTTGTGCTAGTTCATTAGCTCCATAAATTTAGCTCCTTTCTGGTTGATGAAACCTGTTATCCTATCAGGTAATAGATGTGACCAGGAAAGAGAGAAGGGGTAATGAGTCAATCCAATCTGTTTGGTTATTTCAAATCTTCCTCCCACATAGGATAGCTGCCACGAGCTACATCGCCAGTCTGGTTCTTGAAAACTCTCTCTCCTCCCTGATGGTTGAATGTGTCTCAGACATGAGAACCTTTTCCATCTGCATCCCAGTCACCTCACTAACTCAGTATACAACATTTATAACTTTAACCCTCTGTACGCTTTAAAAAATCATTTTTTTCATGAGAATTTTCAACTGAAAATATTCAGTAACACCCAGATTGTGAATAATATATTTATTTTATCATATTCATTGCAAATTAATTTTTTTTTACAAATTAATTTTTTTAATTAAAAATATTGTGTCATGGGATGGTTTCCATTTTGGATGTGGCAGTTAACTGGTTAAAATATGCTTTTACAATAACATGCATGAGCCATTTATGTGTTCTGCTGTTCTTGGTCCCCGAAGCTGACTGTTGTCATATGAAAAATTATTGCATAGTGCTGCCACATAGCAGGATTTCATGGTTCATTATCTGAAGATCTCCCGGTTGGTCAAATAAGGCAGGCACTTGCTCAAAATGAAGGTAGACTTTATTTTAATTCTGTATATTAGAGCATCAATTTAAAATACCACTTTTATCTTAAATAAAATCTCCATATTTGCATAGCTCTGTTTCTTAGACATTCTTTCTATCCCATTGGTTTCTTTTTTTAAAAAGAAACTTTTTATTGATGTCAGGAGGAAGGGAGAGAAAGAGAAACATTAATGATGAGACAAGACCTCAACCTGGGCATATACTCTGAACGAGAATTGAACTACTACTCCTGGTTCATTGGTTGACACTCAACCACTGATCCATGCTGGCAGGGCCCCATTGGTTTCTTTATTCCCAAGTCATCATATACTATGGGTCTCTTTTCCTGGGTCATAACCTATTCATATCATTGCTTTTAGCAACTACTTTTAGGAAACTTTTCTTTTTATTCTATTTTAAATTTCTTAAATATTAGATTTTTTTCACATTGTGTTTTCTTAATATTTTATTTTTTTTGTTGACAATATTACAAATGTCCCCCATTTACCCTGCATGTCCACCTCTACCCATTCACACCTTCCCCTTCTCTGACTCTCACCACACTGTTGTATGTGTCCAATGGCTATGCATATATGTCCTTTGGCTATTCTCTTCATCTTTTCTCATCTCATGTGTCCCACTCACCCCCACTCTGACATTTGTCAGTCTTTACCATCTAGCCATATTTCTGGTTCTATTTTATTTGCCAGTTTATTTTATTAGATTTCATATATAAGTGAGATTATATGGTATTTGTCTTCCTCTCACTGGCTGATTTTACTTAGCATAATAATTTCTAGGTCTGCCTAGGCTGTAGCAAAAGTTAAGAGTCCTTTTTTTTATAGTATTTCCATTATGTAAATGTACCACTGCTTTTTTAACCACTCATCTATTGATGGGCACATGGGCTATTTACAGATCTTGGCTATTGTAAACAATGCTGCTGTGAACATAGGGGTGCACATATTCTTTCTGATTGGTGTTTCAGGGTTCTTAAGATGTATTTCCAGATGTGAGATTGCTAGGTCAAAAGGAAGTTCTATTTTTAATTTTTTGAGGAAACTTCATACTGTTTTTCACCATGTGGTTGTACCAGTCTGCATTCCACCATCAGTGTGCTAGTGTTCCCTTTTCTCCAGTCTTCGCCAGCACATTTTGTTTGTTGATTTATTGATGGTAGCCATTCTGGCAGATGTGAAGTGATGTATTGTAGTTTTAATTTGCATTTCTCTGATGATTGAGCTTGCTTTATTTATTTATTTTTTTTATTGTCCCCTGGCCATCTGTATATCTTTTTGGAGAAGTATCTATTCAGGTCCTTTGCCCATTTTCTAATAGGATTGTTTGTCTTCCTGGCATTGAGTTGTATAAGTTCTTTTTTTTTTTTAAATAAATCTTTATTGTTCAGTTTATTACAGATGTTCCTCTTTCCCCCCCCATAGCTCCCCTCCACCTGATTCCCCACCCCCCACCCCATGCCCTTACCCCCTACCACTGCCCTAATCCATAGGTGTAAGACCTTTGTCCAATTTCTTCCCGCCCCCCTCATACCCCCTTTTCCTGAGAATTGTCAGTCCATTCCCTTTCTATACCCCTGATTCTATTATATTCACCAGTTTATTATGTTCATCAGATTTCTTATTCACTTGATTTTTAGATGCACTTGTTGATAGGTATGTATTTGGTATCATAATTTTTGTTGTTCATAATTTTTATCTTTACCATTTTTCTCCTTTTCCTCTTCTTAAAAAATACCCTTCAGCATTTCATATAATCCGGGTTTGGTGGTGATGAACTCATTTAGCTTTCTCTTCTCTGTGAAGCTCTTTATCTGACCTTCAGTTCTGAATGATAGCTTTGCTGGATAGAGTAATCTTGGTTGTAGGTTCTTGCTATTCATCACGTTGAATATTTCTTGCCACTCCCATCTGGCCTGCATAGTTTCTGTTGAGAAATCCGCTGACAGTCATATGGGTGCTCTCTTGTAGGTAACAAACTTTTTCTCTTACTGCTTTTAATATTCTCTCTGTCTTTTGCTCTTGGCATTTTAATTATGATGTGTCTTGGTGTGGTCCTCTTTGGATTCTTTTGTTTGGGGTTCTATGCACTTCCTGGACTTGTAAGTCCATTTTTTTCACCAGGTGGGGAAGTTTTCAGTCATTATTTCTTCAAATAGGTTTTCAGTATCTGTTCCCTCTCTTCTTCTGGCACCCGCATAATTCTGAAGTTGGTATGCTTGAAGTTGTCCCAGAGGCTCCTTACACTATCTTCACATTTTTGGACTCTCTTTCTTTTGGTTTTCTGATTGGGTGTTTTTGCTTCCTCATATTTCGGATTTTTGGTTTGATTCTTGGGGTCCTCTAGTCTGCTGTTGGATTTCTATATATTATTCTTTATTTCAGACAGTGCATGCTTAATTTCTGACTGGTCCTTTTCCATTTTTTTGGCATTTTCATTAAGATCCTTGAAGGTCTTCACTAAGTTTCTCAGAGGTCTCACTAAGTTTCTCAGTGGTTTGTAAAGATTCTTGAGTAACCTTATAAATGTGGTTTTGAACTCTATGTCCAGTAGTTTGCTCTCCTCCTTTTCTTTCATTTGTGACATGTTTCTTTCTCTCCGCATTTTTACCTGCTTCCCTGTGTTGATGGAGTGGCTTTTTGTGCAAGTTGTCCTTTATGGCCCAATAGCTTTGCCTCCCCTATCATCTGAGGTGGACACTCTTGGTGCACCCCTTTGTGGTACAGTGGGAGGAATTGACCTCCAGGCCAGCTGACTGTGAAGATTAGCTGTGTCTATAATGGAAGAACTGCTGTGCTGGAGACACCCCTATGGGGCAGGACTTGCTTCAGTGAGGCTTTGGTGCTCACCAAATCTGCCTCTTGAGTGTGTCACTATGGATGTGAGGAGTTGAAATCTGGTGTCATCTCACACTGACCTCTAGGTATACTGGTTCCTAGATCTCCAAGGAGGTGCAAGTCAGGCAGTGTTTGAGGCCACCCAGCAGGAGCTACAGGGAGATCTGCAGATTTCTCCTCTTTGCTTGGAGTTTGGAAGTTTTGGAGTTGTCTGACCCAGTTGCAATTTGTTAGGTTAAGCAGGCCATTCATATGCGAAAGCCACTGCGCACAGCTGGGTGGGTTTATAAATTGGGCTGGGCGAGGTCTCAGGGAATCACTAGGCTAAGGCATGGCAAACAGCAATGGCTGCCAGTCAGCCCTCTCTGTGTCTCCCTGTTTCCATGTTTTGCCCCGTATCCCCCATCTCGGCCCCAAGTGCAGTAAACAATGATTCCTGTGTGCACCTTTGCCAGAAAACCAACCTCTCTTTCCAACCCGATGGCAGATAGTCCAGTTTCTCGCTGTATGGGTCTGGGTTCCCAGAATCTCGCTGGAAACTGGAGTTCAGAGCAGTCGGGAACTTGTAACTCCCTTCCAATTGAAATAAACAGCACACGCCAGCCTTATTCTCACACATCTCTGTACCTCTTCCTTTCTGAGCCTCTACATGTCCTACCAAGTCTCAGTGCACTTTTTTCTTTCCACTCCACCAGCTTTCCTGGGTTCTGGGGAATGGTTGTTTTGTCTTTTAGTTGTAGTTTTGGTGTGGTTGTGAGAGGCAGCACATACAGGTTGTATACCTTATGCCGCCATCTTGGTTCTCTCTCTCGAGTTGTATAAGTTCTTTATGTATTTTGGAAATTAATCACTTTTCAGATGTATCATTGCTAAATTTGTTCTTCCTTGCAGTGGCCTCTCTTTTTATTTTATTGATGGTTTCTTTTGCTGTGCAGAAGACTTTTAGTATGCGATAGTCCCATTTGTTTATTTTTTCTTTTGTTTCCCTTGCCCTAGGAGATATATTGGCAAGAATATTTCTATGAGATGTTTTCTTCTAGGATTTTTATGATTTCACGACTTAAATCAGATTTAAATTTTTTATCCATTTTGAGTTTATTTTGTGTATGGTGTAAGTTGATGGTCTAGTTTCATTTCTTTGCAGGTACCAATCCAATTTTCCCAACACCATTTATTGATGATAATATCTTTATTTCATGTATGCTCTTGCCTCCTTTGTCAAATATTAATTGACCATAAAGATGTGGGTTGATTTCTGGGTTCTTATTTCTACTCTGTTGACCTATCTGCCCGTTTTTATTCCATACCAGGCTGTTTTGAGTACAGTGGCTTTGTAATATAGTTTGATACCTGGTATTGTGATAGTTCCAATTTGATTTTTTTTCTTCTCGAGATTGCTGCCTCTATTCTGGATCTTTTTAGGGTCCATCTAAGTTTTTGGAATATTTGTTCAAGACTGTCATATATGCCATGAATATTTTAATAGGAATTGTATTGATACTCTAAATTGCTTTGTGTAGTATGGACATTTTAATGATTTTATATCTTCTAATGAACACAGAGAATGCTTCTATTTATTTGTTTCTTCCTTAATTTCTTTCTTTGATATCCTATAGTTTCCAGTATAGGTCTTTAACCTCCTTGGTTAAATTTATTTGTAGGTATCTTTTTTTTTGTTTTTGTTGTTACAATAGTAAATGGGATTGTTTTCTTAGCTTCTCTTTCTCATAGCTTATTATTTGCCTATAAAAATGCCATTGATGTCTGGATATTGATTTTCTATCATGCTCCTTTGCTGGATGTATTTATCAGATCTAATAGTTTTTTGGTGGTGTCTTTAGGGTTTCCTGTGTTCACTATCATGTGATCTGCGAATAATGACAGTTTTACTGTACTTCCTCCTTTTCAATTTGGATGCCTTTTATTTCTTCTTCTAGTCTTATTGCTGTGACTAGAACTTCTAGTACTATGTAGAATGATAGTGGTAAAAGTGGACATCCTAGTCTTTTTGCTGATCTTAAGGGAAATGCTTTTAGTTTTGTTCCATTGAGTACGATATTGGCTATATGTTTTTCTTTTTCCTTTTAATTAAGTAAATCTTTATTGTTTAGATTATTACAATTGTTCCTCTTTTTCCCCCCATAGCTCTCTTCCACCTGGTTCCCACCCTATCTTCTGTCTTACCAACCCCCACTGTCATCATCCATAGGAGTATGATTTTTGTCCAGTCTCTTCCCATACTCCCACACCCCTTTCCCCCCTAGAATTGTCAGTCCACTCCCTTTCTATGCCCCTGATTCTATTATATTCACTAGATTATTCTGTTCATCAGATTTTTTTATTCACTTGACTTTTAGATTCACTTGTTGATAGATATGTATTTGTTGTTCATAATTATTATCTTTATCTTTTTCTTCTTCTTCCTCCTCTTAAAGAATACCTTTCAGCATTTAATATAATACTGATTTGGTGGTGATGAACTCCTTTAGCTTTTTCTTATCTGTGAATCTCTTTATTTGCCCTTCAATTCTGAATGATAGCTTTGCTGGGTAGAGTAATCTTGGTTATAGGTTCTTGCTATTCATCACTTTGAATATTTCTTGCCACTCCCACCTGGCCTGCATAGTTTCTGTTGAGAAATCCGCTCACAGTCATATGAATGCTCCCTTCTAGGTAACTAACTGTTTTTCTCTTGCTGATTTTAATATTCTCTCTTTGTCTTTTGCTCTTGGTATTTTAATTATGATGTGTCTTGGTGTGGTTCTCTTTGGATTCCTTTTGTTTGGTGTTCTGTGTGCTTCCTGGATTTGTACGCCTATTTCTTTCACCAGGTGGGGGAAGTTTTCAGTCATTATTTCTTCAAATAGGTTTTCAGTATCTTGCTCTCTCTCTTCTTTTGCACCCCCACAATTCTGATGTTGCTACGCTTGAAGTTGTCCCAAAGGCTCCTTACACTTTCTTCATATTTTTGGATTCTTTTTTCTTTTCCAATTGAGTGTTTTTTGCTTCTTTGTATTTTAAATCTTTGACTTGATTCTTGGGATTCTCTAGTCTGCTGTTAGATCTCTGTGTAATATTTTTTATTTCAGTCAATGTATGTTTAATTTCTAGTTGGTTCTTTTTCATATCCTCAAGGGTATTGCTAAATTTATTGGCCTTTTCTAGAAAATTCTTGAAAATCCTTATAACCATGGTTTTGAATTCTATATTTAATCTTTTGCTTCCCTCCATTTCTCTCACTTGTGACCTGTTTCTTTGCTTCTGCATTTTGGCTGCTTCCCTGAGTTGATAGAGTGGCTTTGTATGCTAGATGTCCTATAAGGCCCAATGGCTCAGCCTCCCCAGTTACCTGAGATGGACACTCTTGGTGCATCCCTTTGTGGGCTGTGTGCACAGTCTTATTGTAATTAAGTCTTGATTGTTGTTGGTATCACTGGGAGGAGTTGACCTCCATGCCAATTGGCTGTGAGGACCCAGCTTTGCCTACGCTGAGAGAATTTCTGTGCTGTAGACATCCTTATGGGAGACTTGCAGAAGCCTCTGTGCTCAGCTTGAATGGAGTGGAGTCTCAAGGCGGAGCAGACAGCATTGGTTTCCGTCAGCCTTACCCTAATAGGCCCCTGTGTCTCAGTGCCTCGCAGTAATTGCTGCAAGCACCTCTGAAATAAAGCCACTCTTGAGTTCCAAGTACTGCCAGACAGTCCAGTTTCTCCCCAAATGAATCTGGGTCCCAGAGTTGTCTCTCCCAGAACTGGAGTTCAGTGCAGTTGGGAGCTTTTGTCTCCCTCCCACTTGAGAAAGCCAGCTCCGTACTCAGTGCCCACCCTTTCGGCGCATGCCTTGGTACCTCTGCCTTCTGCAGTTTCTCTGAGTCTCAGTGTGCTTTTCTCTGTCCTGAAAGTCCAGTTTCACTCTGTATGAGTCAGGGTCCCCAGAGTCTTGCTCGGAACTGGAGTTCAGTGCAGTCGGGAGCTTTTGTCTCTCTCCCATTTGAGAAAAGTAGCCGTGCACTCAGTTGCCAGTCCTCTCCGCACGTGCTTCTCAGTACCTCTGCCTCCTGCAGTTCCTCTGAGTCTCAGTATGCTTTTTCTTTTCTTCTAGTTGTAGTATTTTCACTCAGCCAGTCTTCCTGTGGTTCTGGCTGATGTCCGTTCTGTCTTTTAGTTGTAGTTTTGAAATTGTTGTGGAGGCAGTAGTTTAGGTGTTTACCTATGCCGCCATCTTGGTTTCTCTCTGAATGTTTTTCTTATTTGCCATTTATTATGTTGAAGTATGGTCCTTTTATTCCCACTTTGCTGAGAGTTATTATCATAAATGGGTGTAGGGTTTTATCGAAAGTTTTGTTTTGAACCTGCTGATATGATCATGTGATTTTTTTTAATCTTTCATTTTGTTTATGTAATGTATCACATTTATCGATTTGTGAATATTGTACCAATGTTGCATCCCTGGAATATTTCCCACTTGATCATGGTTTATGATGCTTTTAATGTATTGTGGGATCTGATTTTCTGATATTTTGTTGAGTATTTTAGCATTATGTTCTTCAAGGATATTGGCATATAATTTTCTTTCTTTGTAGTGTCTTCATCTGTCTTTTTAATTAAGATAATGTTGTCCTCATAAAAGGAGCTTGGAATTCTTCCCTTCTCTTGAACTTTCTGGAATAGTTTGAAGAGGATAAGTATTAGTTCTTTGAATGTTTGGTAAAATTTATCTGTGAAGCCATGTGTTCCAGGACTTTTTTTCCTTAGAGTTTTTTTTTTTTATTCCTGCTTCAATGTCATTAGTTGTTTATGGTCTGTTTAGGTTTTCTGATTCTTCCTGATTTTTGTTGGCATATAGTTGTTTATAATATTTTCTTTGTATTCCTGTGGAGTTAGTTGTAACTTCTTTTTCATATCTGATATTATTTATTTAGTCCTACCTGTGTTTCTTGATAAAGGTTCATCAATCTTGTTTATTTTTTCAAAGAACCAGCTCTTGGTTTCATTGATCTTTTGTAATTTTTTTTTGTTTCTATGTTATTTATTTCTGTTTTGTTTGGTATTATTTCCTGCCTTCTACTTATTCTGGGCTTTTTTTGTTATTCTTTTTCTAGTTGTTTTGGTTCATGTTCTAGTTTAAGTGAAGATGCTTCTTGTACTTGATGAGTGACCAATATTGAATGTAGAAATATTCTAACCCTTACTCATTTTTATAATTTTCTTTTTAACCATGTTGATGTTCCTGTTATGTGATAGAGCTCCAGATTATTAAAGCAGGTACTCAGGGAACAATTGCAGTCCAATTCAGTGTTTTGGAATGAAAAGAGATTGAATAGCATTGTTGTTTAAACAAGACCTGTTGATTGTTATTTTAATTCTTAGTTTATGAAAATGCTTCAGAGTGACCTGTACACCTGTTCCCACCCTTTATTCATTTTTTTCCCCTTGATCCTTTTCCTTTTCCCAGTCTTTCTTTCTGATCATCTCTTTTAAGGTGGTAGAAAACAGGTAAGAAAGCAAAAAAGAAAGGAATAATTTATGTCCTATTTTCTGTATTTTAGCCTTTCATTGGTCATACGCCTTTCACATAATTATTACATCATGTATATGTACATGTATGTGTATGTGTATATGTATATATATATTTGAGTTTGACCAGAATATCCTTGTTTACTTGTTCATTCTTCCTGACTTTTAGGGCAAGCTTTACTCCTCTTTGACAACAATTCTTATTTTTTCAATCAGAATTAGATAGGCCACCTCTCATGTTATTTGTATGCCTCTTTACTAATGCATTGCTCACATTGTGTGTATGCGTTTCTGTCATTATACTAAGAGCATGGACTGTGTCAAAATCAATGTTGAATCACTAGTACCTGGTACATAATAGGCTCTGATAGATTTAAGGAATGGATTATTTTTGGCAATAGAGGGCACCATGGGTGTATGATTTATAAAATAGAAAACTTGTAGCAAAATTTTATACATCTGAAATAGCTGATATTGTGGTGTTGTGTTTTAGAAGCAGGATAATGATACAGTGTCTGAGACCTGAATAAGAAAGAGTTGTGAGACCAAAGGACTTGTATGCATGCATATAAGCCTAACCAATGGACACAGACAACACAGGGGTGAGGGCGTGAGTGGGGAGGTGGGAGGCAATGGTGCGATAAGAACACATATGTAGTACCTTAATCAATAAAGAAAAAAAAAAGGAGAAAGAGTTGTGAGGTTTTCAGGTTTGCTTATTTTATCCCTTGGCCCAACTCTATCATTTAATTAATCCCATGTTTGAAGTAGGAAGAGAAAACTCAGTTTAGCTCTTGGTCCTTGGTCTTTTCTTCCCTTGGGCTAATTCAGACCAATTGAAACAGCTCTTTACTAAGATTCTGAAAGGGCTGAGACCCGTTTGGCTCAGTGGATAGAGCGTCGGCCTGTGGACCGAAAGGTTCCAGGTTCGATTCCGGTCGGGGGCAAGTACCTTGCTTGCAGGCACAACTCCAGTAGGGGGCGTGCAGGAGGTGGCTGATGGATGTCTCTCTCTCATCGATGTTTCTGACTTTCTATCTCTCTCCCTTCCTCTCTGTAAAAAATCAATAAAATATATTTTAAAAAAAGATTCTGAAAGGGAGAGAAAATGAACCTTCAAGCCTATCTATATCTTTTTCTCCTAAGTCACATCCCTTGACCTTTGGGATTTCATCTATAATAATAAAAGTGTAATATGCTAATTAGATGGGACATCCTTCTGAACAATCTTCCAGACGAAGCCGGGCTGCGAGGGAAGCCTGGGTCCTGGATGCCTGCTGGTGGCCGGAGGGAACCTGAATCTTGGGTACCTGCCAGTGGCCAGAAGGAAGCCTGGGCCCCAGGTGCCAGAGGGAAGCTGGTGCCAGAAGTCAGGAGATGGAAGGCCTACTCTTGCATGAACTTCAGGCGTCTACTTAAATATATAATAATTCTTTCTGTTGATTCTGATTGATGCCGCCAGATGATTTCTTGGCGTTGTGTGATAAGGTTATATCAGTAAGGTCCCATGTGACTGAGTCAGATGAGGACCGACATCTTTACCATTGTATGGAGTTCACATTATGAACTTCCTAGGACAGTTATGGAAGATAGTTTACGGCTGTGGTTCCAGATCTATAAAGTTAGGAGAGATTCATACAATTCACCACCTTTGACCTTTCCATATTTTTGGACTTGGGGGCAAATGCAAATCTAATCTATCAAAAGTCTACCATCACCTATCAAAGATGAGATAGACTACCTATTTTCTTTCAAGAATAATAAGGACCCAGGAATGACCATTTTGTCATCTTAACTCCTGGGGACAAAATAGGGTGGCTGTTAAAGCTCCTGATTCAGAGTCTGTGCCCAGTATTGCATCTATGATAATAATACAAGAATAAACTCTGAGCATTCTCCCTCCAGGTAACATGTCGTGCCTTTCCCTTTCCCCTCTTCTTCCCAATTAGCACTTATTTCCTAAACTCCAAAGGACCCTTGCAATAAGTGAAACAATGGGCAACAGTAACTCATTCTGGGCTAGCCCCCTGAACCTATTTCCAAGTCCACCTTTCCTGACTTCCCAGTGAGCCAAAGCAGCCTAACCTAGGTTCTCCTGTTGTTTATTCTATGCCCTTCTCTGCTTCACTGTCCTAAGTGAGTTTTTGTGTGGTCAATAAATTCTTGCCTGCTTTTCTAAAAAAAAAATTAAAAAGATAATAAACTCTGTTTTATGTATCCACAATTGTAAACATACTTTTGGCCCACCCTGTATTTTAATTTACACATTATAAATGAAGTTTTAAAATCCAGTGTAACATATCATACATGTATTTACTACAAAAGCAAATAGTTTTTGCTTTTAGTGTAATATGTAATTTTCCTAAAATTCTTTACTATTTGTCTACCATATTGTCTTTTAGGAAGCAAGAGAAGTTTCTACATTCAATATATTAAACTTAAGTAAACTTTATTTTTTTTTTTTTCTAAAGAAAATGTCTTAAAACTTGTTTTGTAGGCCAACCTTATTCTGATCCAGCTCTTACTCCACAAAGGCAAGAAAGATTTTATTCTAATACTGGAAGACTCTCTGGACCTGCAGAACTCAGAAGTTTTAATATGCCATCACTAGATAAAGCAGGTAAGAAATACTTGTGTGTATGTATTAAAAATACTTTTTAGTAATGATGGCAAATTAAAGAACTAGAAGCTGAATAAAGGACCATATAATTGTTATCTGTGGTAGCCTTAAGCCAAAATCTCTTTCCTGAAACTTTACTGTTTTTATGTTTCTTGTTACTTGGTACACATCTGTGGCATCTACATATATTTGGTGATTGGGTTGGACACCAAAGGTTTACTCTGTGAACATATGAAGGAAAATTTTACTCTCTTTTATGATTAATTCTCTAATTTTTTTAGTAATCAGGGAAATTAGGCTTATGTAAATGGATATGTGAAAATTCACCAGAAAAATAATTTGAGTACATGCTCTATTGATGGTCTGATCAATTATCTTATTTAAACATTTTGTACTTAGATTTAACTAACATTTAATGAGAACCTATTGTTTTTCAGGCATTCTTTTCCTTAAACAACCTCAATGTAACCCACTAAAGTTAGGAAATATAGTATATATCCAATGTATCCATCAGAAGTATATAACATTGAGAACATAAAATGATTAAAACTTCAGTAGAAAGTTAATATAAATATATTGGTAAAAATTTTCTCAGGAAAGGGTATATGTTTGGGGGGG
>JAAGEH010002534.1:47775765-47813703 GCA_011751065.1 Lasiurus cinereus | reverse complement strand
GGGGGCAGTTTGCAGGCCTACCAAGCCCCCAGCTTTTTCTGGAAGGATGTCTGGAAGGTCTCTGGAAGGTCTCCAGACTAATTAGCATATTACTCTTCTATTAGTGTAGATTAATAATTAAATAGAGAAGAATGACATGTATCTTTAATACTGGTGAGAATAGTAAGTCTCATTAGAGAATATGCTGTGTTCATGCTCATCTAGTTGAAGAATCAAGGAAAAATCCACAAAGGAGGTGCCATTTGAGCTGCTGTTGAGACAATTTAAAAAATTGGGAGGTGGGGGTCTGCACTAATAATAATGAACAGCATGCAAGGCAAACAAAAAGAAAAATGGGAGAATCCAAGATGGCGGCATAGGTAAACACCTACACTGCTGCCTTGCACAACAATTTCAAAACTACTAAAAGAACAGACATCATCCAGAACCACAGGAAAGCTGGCTGAGTGGAAATTCTACAACTAGAAGGAAAGAGAGGGGCTCACAGAGACCCAGAGGAACTTCAGAAAGCTGAGGTATGGAGATGCACGCGAGGAGAGAGCGGGTGCCAGAGTACCTGGCTGGCTTTCTCTGGCGGGAGGGAGATGGAGACTCCCAACTGCATTGAATCCCTTATCCTATGACACTAAACCCCAGGTCCAGCTGAGACTTATACGGAGGGAGTTTGGACTGTGAAAAGGGAGAAGTGCACGGAAATTTAGGGGAGTTGCGAAAGGGCAGAAGTCTGGTGGCGTACACAGCACTGCGCGCAGAGGACCAACTGCTGATTGTGCACTGGCTTTCACAAGTGTGCGGGAGACAGAGCCTCCCAACTGCACCACTTCTAAATCCACTAAACCCCAGTTTCAGGCGAAACCTGGGGACCCAGACTCATATGGTCCCAGAGCACAGGGGAGCTGGAAAGGCAGCAATCTAGAGGCACTGTGAGAGTGCGCGTGTGCACAGGGACCGCTCCAGTGATTACCCAGTCCACGTGAGACTCAGCAGCCGTGGAGGGCGGGGCCAACTGGAAGGCAAGGCAGTCCTTTAAGTCCTGAGACTCCATCCATCCCAAGCTCAACAGAGAGGCTTTTGCGATTTTGCAAGTCTTGAATCATAAGGCTGAATCCAAAACAGAAGTTCTCCCGGCATAGTGAAAATGTGGAGACAAAGGAAGAGATTACAAACAAAAGAAATGGTGGAAAACAAACGACTGGATATAGAGTTCAAAACCAGGTTTATAAGGTTTTTCAAGAATATCCTAGAAAAGATGGATAAAGTTAGCGAGACCCAAGAGGAGATCAAAAAGAACCAACTAGAGATGGAAAAGGACCAACTAGAGATGAAAAAAGACCAACTAGAAATTAAACATACACTGACTGAAATAAAAAATATACAGAGACCTAACAGCAGACTAGAGGAAGGCAAGAATCAAGTCAAAAATTTGAAATATAAAGAAGCAGAAAACACTCAACTGGAAAAGCAAGAAGAAAAAAGAATCCAAAAATGTGAAGATAATGTAAGGAGCCTCTGGGACAGCTTCAAGTGTGCCAACATCAGAACTGTGGGGTGCCAGAAGGAAAAAGAGAGCAAGATACTGAAAACCTATTTAGAGAAATAATGACTGAAAACTTCCCACATCTGGTAAAAGAAATAGACTTACAAGTCCAGGAAGCACACAGAACCCCATATAAAAGGAATCCAAAGAGGAGTACACCAAGACACATTATAATTACAAGACAAAGAGAGAATATTAAAAGTAGCAAGAGAAAAACAGTTCATTACCTACAAGGGAGCACCCATACGATTGTCAGCTGATTTCTCAACAGAAACTATGCAGGCCAGATGGGAGTGGCAAGAAATATTCAAGGTGATGAATAGCAAGAACCTACAACCAAGAATACTCTATCCAGCAAAGCTATCATTCAGAATTGAAGGGCAAATACAGAGCTTCACAGATAAGAAAAAGCTAAAAGAGTTCATCAACTCCAAACCAGTATTATATGAAATACTGAAAGGTACTCTTTTAGAAGAAGAAGAAGAAAAAGGTAAAAGATAAAAATTATGAACAATAAATACATATCTATCAACAAGTGAATCGAAAAATTAAGTGAATTAAAAATTTGATCAACAGAATAAACTGGTGAATATAATAGAATCAGGAGCACAGAAAGGGAGTGGACTGATAATTCTCAGGGAGAAAGGGGTGAGGGGTGTACAGGGAGAGACTGGACAAAAATCATACACCTATGGATGAGGTCAATGGAAGGGAGGTAAGGGTAGAGGGAGAGGTAGGAACTGGGTGGAGGGGAGCTATGGAGGGGAAAAAAGAGAAACAAATGTAATAATCTGAATAATAAAGATTTAATTAAAAAAACCCGGCAGTGTGAGTTATTTGATTAATGGCTGTAAAACAGATATTAATCACTTGACAAAGCCTTATGAGGACTAAATGCATTAATGTGTATGAAAGTGTTTTGTGATAGAGAAGTTTTATATAAACGTAACATATTACCATTGACTTGTCAGTATTTGGTATTTATACAAAGGGAATAAGAGACATGATGGAAACACATTGAATAACACTAGTGCTCAGTAATCATTCATTGAATAAAAGCGAATTATCTCATTTAATTTTTACAATGAACCTATGAAGTTGACAGTGTCCTCATTTTATAGGTAAAGAAACTGAGGTTTCAAAAGGTACACAAGATCTCAGTATAGGAAGTTTCTGAGGCAGGATTTAAACTCATGTTAGTCTGACTTAAGCCATAGTCTTGATCTCTATACTTTATTGAAAATGAGAGGGTAGTGGACCCAGCCATTGAGGCACTAAGAATGCTTACTGTATGGCAGGCATTATGGAAGTTGCTCTTTTTCAGGGGTGGATAGGAGCTCAGCATTCCTTTCATTTTGAGGTTTAGCAAAGGCATATAGCACTTGCATGACAATGACAAAGTAATGAGTACACAATGTTATGAGAGCATATGGAGGCTCACCAAGATGAAGTGTTAGTATTTTGAGCATGGCATAGTCAAGAAAATCTTGATGGAAGTAAGTAAGAATTAAAGGAGGAATTAGCTGGACCAAAAGGATGGTGATAATGATTTAGAAGAGAATAGCATCTTTAAAGATTTAGAAGTAAGAGTGCTTAGTAAGTTATGGCTGCAACATCAAGTGTGAGTCCACTAATATTGAAACAAGTGGTGAAGAGGTAAGTAGTGCATAGGGTTTTCAGAGTCTTGCAAACCTGTTCAGAAATGTGGACCTTATTCACAGGATAAACACATTAAAGGATTTTAAACAGGGAAATAATGTAATCACACGTACATTTTAGAGGAATTACTGTGATTGTATTATGGCAAATAGATTTGGAGGGAATGATTAAGATTGGAGACAGGGTAAATTTTTAGGAGACTTATGATAGGAATCTCCATGAGTGATGGTGGTGATTAACAGAGAGGATAGATAAATGGGACTAAACAGAGAAAATAGAATTGGAAGGATTTAGGATTGAAGGTATGTGGGAGTGAAGAAGAAGGAATCTTGTGTCATTTGGGCTATTCATTGTTCTGAGACAAGGAACAAGGAACTGTAGGAAATTTGACAGAAAGATTGTAAGCAACAGTTTGAAGTTACAAAATTAGCAGCACCTGTGATATACCTCCATGAATATTCAGATTAGCAGTTCAAGCTTTCAAGTCCTAAGGGAAATAGCTAGATCTGAATTACATATCTGGAAGTCAGTAGTAGTACACATCAAATTAAAAATGTAGCATTAGAGGGGATTTCTCAAGGAGAGAATTATGATAGGCCAAAGGTGGAACTCTGAGGAGATCACCCTGGAAGAATGCTCCAAGGTAGTGGATTCCACCAAAGAGACTGAAGAGCAGCAGCTAAAAAGAGATGGATAGAAGGAAGGATGATATAGAAATGAAAGACTGAGAGTATTTAAAGAGGGAGGGAGTGCCTGGCTAGTGTGGCTAACTGGTTGAGCATCCACCTATGAACCAGAAAGTCACGGTTTGATTCTGGTCAGGGCACATTCCTGGGTTTCGGGTTCAGTCCCCCAGTAGAGGCTGTGCGGGAGGCAGCTGATAAAAGATTCTCATCTTTGATATTTCATTCTCTTCCTCTCTTTCTCCTCTGAAATCAATACAAAAATATTTAAAAACCTAAGGAGGGAGGGAATAGTCAACACTGGTGAGAAATAACATAAGGACTAAAGAGGTCTATTTTAATTTGCAAAAAAAGATTTTTTGATTTTGGGAAAAACAGTTTCAATAGACCAGTTGATGTTGCAAATAAATTCCAGTAAAATGAGAACAAAATGGGAGGAACTCTGAACAATAGAATGATTCTTTTCTTAAAATCTTAGAATAATTCTTTTTTAAAAATATATTTTACTGATTTTTTACAGAGAGGAAGGGAGAGAGATAGTTAGAAACATCGATGAGAGAGAGACATCGATCAGCTGCCTCTTGCACGCCCCCTACTGGGGATGTGCCTGCAACCTAGGTACATGCCCTTGACCCAGTGGTTCTCAACCTTCCTAATGCCGAGGCCCTTTAATACAGTTCCTCATGTTGTGGTGACCCCCAACCATAAAATTATTGCTACTTCATAACTGTAATTTTGCTACTATTATGAATCATAATGTAAGTATCTGTTTTCTGATGGTCTTAAGCGACCCCTGTGAAAGTGTCGTTCAACCCCTAAAGGGGTCGCGACCCACAGGTTGAGAACCACTGCCTTGACCGGAATTGAATCTGGGACCTTTCGGTCTGCAGAACGACACTCTATCCACTGAGCCAAACTGGTTTTCGGCTTAGAATAATTCTTGATAAGGGCAGAGGTAGCTAGCTGTAAGGGGCTTCTCTTTTTCTGTCTCATTTAAAAAATATTTTTATTGATTACAGAGAGATAGAAACATCAATGATAGAGTTATTGGTTGGTGCCTCCTGCACACTCCCACTGAGGAAAGAGCCTACAACCCAGGCATGTGCCCTGACTATGAATCGAACCTTGACCTCCTTTTATAGGTTGATGCTCAACAACTGAGCTGTGCTGGACCGGACTGCTGTCTCAATTTTAGGTAATAATTGGGACAGACTTGTAAAAAAGGAGGAGCAAGGCAACAGAGGGAGGAAAATCCCTGAGGAAGCTGGAGGGGAAGGATTCTGAGCACAGAATCAAGGTTATAGATTGTTTAGAGGGATCCTTTTCCATCATAATAGGAGGAAAGATCATAGGAATATAGTTGCTATTATATATTTGATTACAAAAAGTTAAGGAAGTTTCTAAGTGATTAGGTTTGAGAAGAATGGAGTTTTGAAATTGCTGAGAAAACTGACTTAGAAGACACACAAAACTAGGCAGAGGGCTGGACATATGGCTGGAGATCTATAAGCCTGGGGAATGATACTGGGCTTTGGTTTATTTCACCCCCAGAAGTGCTAAGTAGCTGAGGTATAAGACGAGTGGAATCAGAACTAGATTAATCTAGGTTGGAATGTTCTCAGAGACTAAGTAGTTCTTGATAACAAAGTTCAGGAACATTTATTTAGAAACAGTGGCTAAATTCATGGGGGATTGAGCCTGCAGCCAAGGTACATACCCTTGACTGGAATTGAACCTGGGACCCTTCAGCCCATGGGCCAATGCTCTATCCACTTAGTCAAACTGGACTGGGCACTAGTCTATGCTTCTTGATGGAGGTATAAGGAAGGGTAGGAGGCAGGAAAAGAAGGAACAAAGGGAAGAGAGAGGTAAGAAAGGAAGTAAAGCTGGAGAAAAATGGAAGGAAAGGAAGGAAGGGAGGGAGGGAGGGAGGGAGGGAGGGAGGGAAAAAGGGAAGGAAAGAGGGAGAGAGGGAGAGAAGAAAGAATGGAGGAATAGAAATGCTATTTCCTAGAAGTCTCCTCCTGAGGCTGCTTGTGGCAGGATTGTTTTGGCAAGCTGCCGTGTGCCTTTGTAGATCGCTGAGTCTACCGAAATTCCCAGGGACCTCAAGCTGCTTTTGTGGCCCTAATCCAGGGTGCTGGTGTCAAGCTGGTTTATGTGCTGACGAGGGGAGTGGGAAAGTGTCAACATCCTTTGTGATCTAGGGCTATTGTAGGAATAGGGTTATTAAGTCATACATTTTTCATAGTTTAACTTTTATGTCTAGATGGGCCAAAGTCTTCAGAAATGGAATCCATTGGAAATGATAGCAAAGACGATCTTGGTGTAAGTACTGAAAGTGGAATTTTTTCATTATTTAGGAGATTTCTAATCTCTTGGTTTACTAGAATAGAAATTTGTCTAGCAATCTACTTTTTATATAAAGCTGTTTCATTCATTTTGACAAATATATGGATTTCCTACAAAATGTAGGAAATTTCTGGAATGTACCTGATGGTGAGAAAATATAACTTATAGACTGTAGCGTGTCTGCAAACAAGAGGCTTGAGTTATTGTACTACAGTTAAATAAGAATTTGGATTTTTCCTCTTGGACTTTTATTTAAATGTTTTAAAGTACATTTTTTTTGTTACTATGTTTACAGTTTTGGTTTTGGCCACTTTGTCTTATGTTGTAATTACAAACATAAGCATCTTTTTTCAGTATGTACTTGATAAAAAGAATGTATATTTTTGTACTCTTGGTCTATTCTGTCATGTCTTTAGTAAGAATATTACTTTGTTGGTTCTACTGAGTTAAAATATTTGTGATGGCAAAAATCCATCAAATAGAAAACAGTCTTTTTCTGAAGCTTTTAAAAGACTATCATGAAATGCTTTCTGCCTAGGTGCTTCAGGTTTTCTAAGCTTAAGATTTTTAGCAAAACGATTGCAAATTTTGCCCTTATTTTTAGTGACTACCATATGTCAATTTGTTATAGAATTTAAATGTGCCTGATGCATCTCTCCCCACCAAAAGTGAAGCAGCTGGCCCTGGCTTTATTCCTCCAGTCAGAGGCCCATTGTTTCCAATGGATGCAAGGGGCCCGTACCTGAGGAGAGGTCCTCCTTTTCCTCCACCTCTGGGAAGCATGTATGGCGCTTCCCGTGATTATTTTCCTCCAGGAGACTTTCCCCGCCCACCACCTCCTCCATTTGCAAGTATGCTTTTTTTTTTTTAAATTAACGTGTGTTTTATAGAGTAAACAACATATATTAAATCTACTTCCTATTCATGTGGTACTACAGTGGAGGAAAACCTTTCTCACATTCTGTGAGTATATCATTACTTTTCAGTATTGGGAAGACAGCCAACCATCAGTAGACTGTAATGAGTTTCAGCCTGATTCATCTCAATACTGTGAAAGAATTTCTGTATTTTACTTGTCAAGAAAATAATTGGCTTTTTGCTTCAGTCTTATGTTAAGACTGAAATTATTTGTATCTTTTTTGATAGACACTGGTTACTATGCCAATTAGTAAAAATAATTACTGGCTAACATTTTTAAAGTCATTTTTTAGAAGTAGTTCTCATTTAAAACTTAAAATGTGTTTGGACTAATTGTTGAATTTATTGAAATTCTTTCACAGCCTCACATCAGAAAAATGGAATAATTTATTGCTTTTATATCTATACATTGCCATTTAGAACTGTAATTTTCTATAGAATAGGTACATAATTACCAGACACTAAGCGGAAGCCTATTATTTGCCTGGTGTGGTCATTGCTTTCCATCATTCCTTCTGTATGCTAAGGTGTGAATTAAAATTAACTTCTTTTGGGGAGTTTTAAGACAGTCTCTGATATAGCTGTAAATGTTTTATGATAACATCAAATTGAAACTGGGAATTAGTAGTCTGAATTTTCAGTCTAGTGAAAATTATATTATATTTAAACTTACTTTTTAAAGTAAGTTTGAAGTAATTCTTTTGTAAAAGTGTTAAGATGTTAGATTTTCATAAGACAAAATTTGGATCTAAAATTTATGATATTCCCTTTAATCATGTCTAGTTGAAGAAAGTATGTTTTTCTAAATGGTGTAAAGATTTATTTGTTAGATCAAGTAATACTTCTGCTGTCAATTTTTTAATGTAAAGATTGGAAGTTATAAGCTAATGATTTATTAAGGCTTCAGTACAGGTGGTTAAAGTTAAAAATGTCTTTTATTAATCTCTTTGAACAGTGAGAAATGTCTACTCACCGAGAGCTTTTCCTCATTATCTTCCCCCAAGAGCTGGATTTTTTCCCCCACCCCCTTCCTCACATCCAGAAAGTAGAAGTGAGGTCCCATCAGGGTTGAGTCCACTTTCAAATGAGCCTACTACTGAGTGAACATCCAGAACCACGAGAAACTTGACAATATTTTTGATCTCTCTTCAAAAGCAATTATTTTTATTTTATTTTTTTAATTAAAACAATTAGGGTGACATAAGATTATATAGGTTTCAAATGTACATTTCTCTGTATCAAAAGTAATTTCGATTTTTCTCATTTTCAGTTTAAGTAACAGCTGTTACTTAAGTGACTGTACTTACACTCAAATTGGAGCTTAATGGAACTACATTCTCAGGATAGTATTTTGTAAATAAAGATGATTTAAATATGAATTTTATGAGTAAATTATTTTCATTTTATTCTACATAGTATAATTATTTTAATTTGGTTAATGAATCCACTATCACATAAACAATAATGGGAGTTTCCTTTATGTAATCTTGCAACTGGGGATGTTTTAAACTCCAAAGACTGTGTCTTTATGCCAAGAATTGCATTTACTATGGTTATACAAATGTGAAAGTAACTTATACTTCATTAAATAAATTTTAATTGATTTAAAGACTTGTTTGACATTGATAATAAAGTCAGCTAATTTTTTCATAAATATGGTTACATTAGTTTTTTTATTTCTCCCATTAGCTTTGAGGCTTACAATTAATGCTTTATTATGGGTCTTTTCCATTCAGTTAGTTATCTTACCAAAAGTGTGCCCTATATTTCACAAATAGATGTGAATGACCTGATGCAACAAATTAATATACTTTCAATGGTCAAAATTTATTATATTTTAAAGAAAACCAAGATATTGTCTAATGTTAATTTTCTTTGGTTCCCTTATTTTATTTCTTCATTTGTGAGATATTTACTGTTTTTAGTTGGGAATGTTGAGTTTATTATAGGATAACTATTCTGAGGCAATGTGTCATCATATTGAGCTTTGGACTCAATTATCTTGAGAATGTTTCCCTAACTAAAGTTTGTATTCTGTTAGTCTTCTTGCACATTACTATGATTTTGAAAGGGTAATAAATATTACAATCCTCATATTGAGAGACTGGTTGTTTCTAGTTGTTTACTTGGGGGGTGTTTTTTTTTTGTGTGTGTGACAGAAGACAGAGATTAAATATTCTTGAGCAAAGTAATGATGCATTTGTAATTGGAACACTTCATGCCAGCCAGGTGTTCTTTGCAACAGTGTTCTTGTGAGGTATTTCACTCCCTTTCCATTATCATCCTGCCTTAGGGAAAAAAAAGGGTAATAAGAAAAGCTCTGTGTGAAATACTTGAATAAAATATTAAGTAGAATGAGGATTGTAAAAGCATCATTACACTTTAAAAGCCAGATTTCAGGGGGATATAGAAACTACTTTTTAAAATGGTAAAGTGAGAAGCAGAGATACAGAAGAGGAATGATGCAGACCATTGCAGTCAAATGAAATTTTTTTATTTGCTCTAGGATAGGGAAAACCAGTTTTGGCTTAAGTCAGAAGAGGAGAGAAGAGAAGGCAAATCAAATATAGTACAGGGAGTGGTAATAAACTGAGGAAGCAAAGCATAGAGGAGGCAGGGAGAGCACTAAATGAAAGCATGGTGGAAGACAAGAAGACTTGACATGGGTTGAATAAAGTAAATAGAGACCCCATGCATGAAATTCATGCACTGGGGGGCAGGGAGGGGATGTTGTCCAATCTGAGATGCCTTGAGGTATGTCCGAGAGCAGTCTCAGTAGGAACGGGCCTAAACGGGCAGTCAGACATCCCCTCACAATCCAAAGCTGCTTGCCTGCCTGCCAACCTGATTGCCTCTAACCGCTCCTGCCTGCCAGTCTAATTACACTCTAACCACTCCCCTGCCAACCTGATTGCCCCTAACTTTCCTCCTCTACAGGCCTGATCACCCCTAACTATGCTCCACTGCAGCCCTGGTTCCCTGCAACTGCTTTCCCCTACAGTCCCGGTCACCCCCAACTTCCCGCCTTTGCAGGCCTGGTCACATCTAACTGCCCTCCCCTGTAGGCTGGATCATCCCCAACTGCCCTCCCTTGCAGGCCTGGTACCTCCCAACTGTCTTCCCCTGCTGGCCATCTTATGGCGGCCATCTTGTGTCTACATGGGGGCATCCATCTTCGACCATATGGGGCAGCCATCTTGTGTGTTGGAGTGATAGTCATTCTGCATACTACTCTTATATCAGATAGGATGTAACCAAATGGGAATATATCAAATAGTATTTTAGGATGACTAGCACTTTTGTCCCATTTATTCTGTATCCTCCGTTACATTTCCTGGTTAGTTACTCTATTAACACTTTTTTACTATTTAATTCTGGTTATTCTAAGATTTTAAAAAATATGCTTATAGCTCTATCTCTGATTTATTAAATTTATCAGTTTGTGTATTAATTCCTTAAGATGAAAAATTGGAACTTACTACACCTTTACTGTCTACATCCCGATTTTTCTTTCCTCTTCATATTTTTTTTTAATCTGACCAATAAAGATTTATTGGAATAAATAAAACTGAAAAAATTGCAGCCCTGGCAGGTGGCTCAGTGGTTGAAGTGTCAGCCCATGCACCAAATTGTGATGGGTTCGATTCCCTCATTCCTAGTCAAGGGCACCTACCTGGGTTGCAGTTTTTTTTTAATTGAATCTTTATTATTCAGATTATTACATTTGTTTCTCTTTTTTCTCCTCCATAGCTCCCCTCTACCCGGCTCCCACCCCTCCCTCTATCTTTACCTCCATCTCATGGACCTCATCCATAGGTGTATGATTTTTGTCCAGTCTCTTCCTGCACCCATCTTACCCTTTTCCCCTGAGAATTATCAGTCTACCCTTTCTGTGCTCCTGATTCTATTATATTCACCAATTTATTCTATTGATCAAAGTTTTAATTCACTTAATTTTTAGATTCACTTGTTGATAGATATGTATTTGTTGTTCATTATTTTTTATCTTTTACCCTTCTTCCTCTTCTTAAAGAATACCTTTCAGCATTTCATATAATACTGATTTGGAGTTGATGAGCTTCTTTAGCTTTTTCTTATCTGTGAAGCTCTTTATCTGCCCTTCAATTCTGAATGATAGCTTTGCTGGATAGAGTATTCTTGATTGTAAGTTCTTGCTATTCATCACATTGAATATTTCTTGCCACTCTCTTCTGGCCTGCATAGTTTCTGTTGAGAAATCAGCTGACAGTCGTATGGGTGCTCCCTTGTAGGTAATGAACTGTTTTTCTCTTGCTGCTTTTAATATTCTCTATTTGTCTTTTGCTCTTGGTATTTTAATTATAATGTGTCTTGGTGTGGTCTTCTTTGGATTCCTTTTGTTTGGGGCTCTGTGTGCTTCCTGGACTTGTAAGTCTATTTCTTTCACCAGGTGGGGGAAGTTTTCAGTCATTATTTCTTCAAATAGGTTTTCAATATCTTGCTCTCTCTCTTCTTCTGGCTCCTCCATAATTCTGATGTTGGTAGGCTTGTAGCTGTCCCAGAGGCTCCTTACATTATCTTCACATTTTTGGATTCGTTTTTCTTCTTGCTTTTCCAGGTGAATGTTTTCTGCTTCTTTATATTTCAAATTTTTGACTTGATTCTTGCCTTCCTCTAGTCTGCTGTTAGGTCTCTGTGTAATATTTTTTATTTCAGACAGTGTATGTTTAATTTCTAGTTGGTCCTTTTTCATCTCCTCTTGGGTCTTGCTAAATTTATCCATCTTTTCTCGGATATTCTTGAAAAACCTTCTAAGAGTGGTTTTGAACTCTATATCCAGTCGTTTTTTTCCCTCCATTTCTTTTGTTTGTGATCTCTTCCTTTGTCTCTGCATTTTCACTATGCTAGAAGAACTTCTATGTTGGATTCAGCCTTATGATACAAGACTTGCAAAACTGCAAAGCCTCTCTGTTGAGCTTGGGATGGGTGGAGTTTCAGGGCTTAACGGACCACCTTGTGTTCCAGTAGGCCCCTCCCTCCATGGCCCTTGGGTCTTACGTGTCTCTGGGTAATTGCTGGAGCGGTCCCTATGCGCACGCGCAGTGCCTCTAGACTGCTGCCTTTCTGGCTCTCCTGCGCTCTGGGACCATATGAGTTTGGGTCCTCAGGGTCTTGCCCGAAACTGGGGTTTAGTGGAATTAGAAGTGGCGCAGCTGGAAGGCTCTGTTTCCCGCCCACTCCCGAAAGCCAGTGGCACAATCAGTAGTCGGTCTTCTGCGCGCAGTGCTGTGCGCACCACTAGACTTCTGCCCTTTCGCAACTCCCCTAAATTTCCATGCACTTCTCCCTTTTCACAGTCCAAACTCCCCCCGTATGAGTTTCGGCTGGATCTGGGGTTTAGTGTCGTAGGATAAGGGGTTCAATGCCTTTGAGAGTCTCCGTTTCCCTCCTGCCAGAGAAAGCCAGCCAGGTACTCCGGCACCCGCTCTCTCAACGCGCGCGTCTCTGTACCTCAGCTTTTTGCAGCTCCTCTGGGTCTCTGTGAGCCCCTCTCTTTCCTTCTAGTTGTAGAATTTCCACTCAGCCAGCTTTCCTATGGTCTTGGATGATGTCTGTTCTGTCTTTTAGTTGTAGTTTTGAAATTGTTGTGCGAGGCAGCAATGTAGGTGTTTTTCTATGCCGCCATCTTGGATTCTCTCCTATTCATATTTGATATTTACCCAAAAGAACCTTTTTTGTTGTTACTTTGTAATTTTAATATACAGCGGTACCTTGAGATACAAGTTTAATTCGTTCCGTAACCTTGAGGTGTGGGAAACTATGAGACGCTTGAGTCATGGTAAACTGGTGGGTCATGTGCTGCCAGCGATACGCGCGATTACTCATATCTCAACTGTTGCTCGTATTTCAAAGCAAAAATCGCTCGCTTGACGGCTCATATCTCAAAAATCTTGTATGTTAGGGCACTCGTATCTCGAGGTACCACTGTATTTGCACCTCAATTAGTACTCCTTCCCTTTATTCTGCCTCTCTTCTTTCCCTACCTTGACCAAAATTCCTAGTTTCTTCTAGCTATGTATTCTCCTAGCTGTAAATTTATATCTTTAAGGTTGATAATATATTATGCTTACAGCATAACCCCTTTCTATACTTGGTCTATAGTTGATCTAAAGTTTGAAAATCATTGAATAGCATTTGCATCATAATCGTTATTGTAATGTTATTACCTTTATGTAATCTTGCAATTGGGGATGTTTTAAACTTCAAAGACTGTATCTTTATGCTAAGAACTGTATTTACTATGGTTATAGAAAAATGTGAAAGTACTTAATTAAATATATTTAATCAGACCAAATCACATAACTCTTTTTCTTTCCATTTTTTTATTAAGGTACTACATATCTCCCCATTGCCCCCACTCTCATACATGCCCTCACCCCCCAATGTCATGTGTCCATTGGTTATGCTTATATGCATGCATAAAAATCCTTCGGTTGATTTCTTGTCTCTCACACCTCTCCCTAACCTTCCTGCTGTAATTTGACAATCTGTTTGATACTTTTCTGCCTCTGTATCTATCTTTTTGTTTATCAGTTTATAATGTTTTTTATTATCCACAAATGCGTGAGATCATGTGGTATTTTTTTTTTTATCTTGACTGGCTTATTTCACTTAGCATAATGCTCTCCAGTTCCATCCAGGTTGCTGCAAATGGTAAGAATTCCATCTTTTTTATGGCAGCATAGTATTTCATTGTGTAGTTGTACCATAGTTTTCTGATCCAGTCATCTGCTGATGGGCACCTAGGGTGTTTCCAAATCTTAGCTAATGTAACTTGTGCTGCTATGAACACAGGAGTGCATATATCCTTTCTGATTGGTGTTCCTAGTTTCTTAGGATATATTCCTAAAAGTGGGATTATTAGGTCAATTGTGAGTTCCATTTTTAGTTTTTTGAGGAAACTCCATACTGTTCTCCACAGTGGTTTCACCAGTCTGCATTCCCACCAGCAGTGCATGAGGGTTTCTTTTTCTCTGCATCCTCTCCAGCACTTGTTTGATGATTTGTTGATGATTACCCTTCTGACAGGTGTGAGATGGTATTGCATTGCCGTTTTGATTTGCATCTCTCGGATAATTAGTGACTTTGAGGATATTTTCATATATCTCTTGGCCTTCCTTCTGTCTTCCTTTGTAAAGATTCTATTTAGGTCCATTGTGTATTTTTTTATTGGATCATTTATCTTTCTTTTATTAAGTTGTATAAGTTGCCTGTAAATGTTGGAGATTAAGCCTTTATCAATGATAACATTTGCAAATATGTCCTCCCATACAGTGGGCTTTCTTGTTTTGTTGATGGTTTCTATTGCTGTGCAAAGCTTTTTATTTTGATGTAGTCCCATTTGTTTATTTTGTCTTTAGCTTCCATTGCCTTTGGAGCAGTATCAGTGAAGAAGTTCTTTCAGCATATGTCTGAGATTTTTCTGCCTATGGATTTCTCTAGCATTTTTATGGTTTCCCATTTTATGTTTAAGTCCTTTATCCATTTGGAGTTTATTTTTGTGTATGGTGTAAGTTGCTAGTCTAGTTTCATTTTTTTACATGTATCTGTCCAATTTTCCCAGCACCATTTATTGAAGAGACTGTCTTGACTCCATTGTATGTTAATGCCTTCTTTGTCAAATATTAATTGGGCATAGTTGTTTGGGTCAATATCTGGGTTCTCTATTCTATTCCATTGGTCTATAAGCCAGTTCTTGTGCCAGTACCAGGCTGTTTTGAGAACAATGGCTTTGTAATTCAGTTTATAATCTGGTATTGAGATCCCTCCTACTTTGTTCTTCTTTCTTAGGATTGCTATGGCTATTTGGGGTCTTTTTATATTCCCGTTGAGTGTTTGGAGGGTTTTTTCTATGTCTGTGAAATATGCCATTGGTATTTTAATGGGGAGTGCATTGAACCTATAGATTGCTTTGGGTAATATGGACATTTTAACAGTGTTGATTCTACCAATCCATGAACGCACTTTCATCTGTTTATGTCTTCCTCTATCTCTTTTTTCAGTGTCCTGTAGTTTTCTGATTAGAGGTCTTTTACCTTGTTAGTTAAGTTTATTTCTAAGTATCTTAATTTTTTTGGTATGATGGTAAATGGGATTGTTTTCTTAGTCTTTCCTTCAGTTAGCTCACTGTTGGTGTATGGAAATGCCATAGATTTCTTGGCATTAATTTTGTATCCTGCTATATTGCCAAACTCATTTATTAAGTCTAATAAATTTTTGATGGAGTCTTTAGGGTTTTCTATGTCCAGTATCATATCACCTTTGGATAAGGACAGTTTTACTTCTTTTTCAATGTGGATGCCTTATTTTTCTTCCTGTCTAATCACAATGGCTAGTACTTTCAGTACTATGTCGAACAGGAATGGTGAGAGTGGGCATCCCTGTCTTGTTCCTCTTCTTAAGGGAAATGGTTTTAGTTTTTGTCTATTGCGTTTGATGTTGGCTGTGGGTTTTTCATATGTGGTTTTTATTATGTTGAGGTATGATCCTTTTATTTGCACCTTGCTGAGAGTTTTTACCAAAAATGGGTGTTGGATTTTGTCAAATTCTTTTTCTGCATCAATTGATATGACTATGTGGTTTTTATCTCTCAATTTGTTTATGTGATGTGTCACGTTTATTGATTTGTGGATATTGTACCATCCTTGCATCCCTAGGATAAATCCTATTTGGTCAAGGTGTATGATCTTTCTGATGTACTGCTGGAACCTATTTTCTAGAATTTTGTTGAGGGTTTTGGCATCTATGTTCATGAGGGATATTGGTTTGTAATTCTCTTTCATTATGTTGTCTTTATTTGGTTTCAGTATTAGGGTGATGCTGGCTTCATAGAATGAGCTTGGAAGTGTTCCTTCCTCTTGAATTTTTTGGAATAGTTTGAGAAGAATAGGTTTTAGTTCTTCTTTGAATGTTTGGTCACACTCTCCTGTGAACCCGGGCTTTTGTTTGCTGGAAGCTTTTTAATGACTGCTTCATTTTCTTTAATAGTCATTGCCAAATTGATATTTTTAGATTCTTACTCATTGAGTTTTGGAAGGTTGTATTTTTTCTAGGAAAATGTCCATTTCCTCCATGTTGTCCATTTTGTTGGAATAGAGTTGTTCATAATTTTTTTTAAACAATATTTGTATTTCTGTGGGATCAGTTGTTATTTCTCCTCTTTCATTTCTGATTTTATTTATTTGGGTCCTTTCTCTTTGCTTCTTGATAAGCCTGGCAAGAGGTTCATTAATCTTGTTTATCCTTTCAAAGAACTAACGCTTGATTTTGTTGATTCTTTGGTCTCTATGTCATTTATCTTCGCTCTGATCTTTATTCCTTCCTTCTACTTACTTTTCTTGTTGCTCTCCTTCTAACTCTTTGAGTTATAGGGTTAGATAATTTATTACCTTGTTTTTGCAGTCAGCTTGTAGAGCTATGAGCTTCCCTCTCAAGACTGCTTTCGCTGTGTCCCATAGATTTTGAATTGTTGTGTTTTCATTGTCATTTCTTGCCATGATGTTTTTTATTTCTTCTTTAATTTCCCTGGACACCCAATCATTGTTTAATAGCATACTAGCTCCAAGTGTTTGATTTTTTTGGATTGTTTTTATTGTATTTGATTTCCAGTTTTAAGCCATTGTGATCTGATAAGATGCTTGATATGATTTCTATCTTCTCGACTTTGAAGAGACTGCCTGTGTCCTAATATGTGGTCTCTCCTTGAAAATATTCCATGTGCACTGGAGAATAATGTATATTCTGTATCTTTGGAATGGAATTTCTAAAGATGTTAAGTCCATCTGATCTAGTGGGTCATATAGGATTGCTGTTTCTTTGCTGAATTTTTGTTTGGTTGATTTATTCAGTGGTGTCAGTGGTGGGTATTCAAGTCCCAGTGGTGGGTATTCTGACTGTATTGCTACAATCTCTCCCTTGATATCTTCCAGAAGTTGTTTTATTTGGGTTTCCTTTATTGGGTATGTAAATGTTTACTGGAGTGATATCTTCTTGTTGAATTGCTCCCTTTAGTATGATGTCATGGCCTTCCTTATCTCTTGTTATGGCCTTTACTTTGAGGTCTCTTTTATCAGATATAAGTATCACAACCCCAGCTTTTTTCTCATTTCCATTCTTCTGAAAAACGTTTTTCCATCTCTTCACTCTCAGTCTCTGAATCCTTTGTTCTGAGGTGGGTCTCTTGCAGACAGCAAATATATGCGTGTTATTTTTTTACTCATTCAGCTACCCTATGTCTTTTGATTGGTGCATTCAATCCATTTACATTTAATGTTGTTATTGTTAAGTACATGTTTTTGTCATATTTTTCCTTAATGTTTGTGTTTCTTCTTGCCTGTCTCTTTCTTCTTTTTACAGCAGTCCCGTTAGCATTTCTTGCATTGCTAGTTTGGTAGTGATAAACTCTCTTAGCCTTTTTTGGTCTATGAAGCTTCTGATTCCACCTTCAATTTTGAATGATAGCCTTGCGGGGTATAGTATTCTTGGGTTCAGTCCCTTGCTTTGCATCACTTTGTAAATTTCATTCTATTCCCTTCTGGCCTGGAATATTTCTGTTGAGAAATTTGTTAATGTTCTAATAGGAGAAACCTTGTAGATCACTTTCTGTTTCTATCTGGCAGCCTTAAAGATTCTTACTTTGTCATTGGTGTTTGCCAATTTAATTATGATGTATCATGGTGTCAGTCTTTTAGGGTCCAGCTTGTTTGTGACTCTGGTTATGTGCTTCTTGGACTTTAATGTTTTTTGTTTTTGTTTTTGCCAATATCAGGGAAGTTTCCTATCACTATTTCTTTTTCTTAATTTAATAAATCTTTATTGTTCAGATTATTATAATTGTTTTTCTTTTTCCCCCACAGAGCTCCCCTCCACCCGTTCCCATCCCACCCTCTGCCCTTACCTATCCCGCATTGTCCTCATCCGTAGGTGTATGATTTTTTTCCAGTCTCTTTCCATACCCCCTTATTTCTCTCCCCTGAGAATTGTCAGTCCACTCCCTTTCTATGTCCCTGATTCTATGATATTCATTAGTTTATTCTGTTCATTAGATTTTTAATTCACTTGATTTTTAGATTCACTTGTTGATATATGTATTTGTTGTTCATACTTTTTATCTTTCCTTTTTCCTTCTTCTTCCTCTTCTTAAAGAGTACCTTTCAGCATTTCATATAATACTGGTTTGGTGTTGATGAACTCCTTTAGCTTTTTCTTATCTGTAAAGCTCTTTATCTGCCCTTCAAATCTGAATGATAGCTTTGCTTGGTATAATAAATTTGGTTGTAGATTCTTGCTATTCACCACGTTGAATATTTCTTGCCACTCACATCTGGCCTGCATAGTTTCTGATGAGAAATCAGCTGACAATAGTATGAGTGCTCCCTTGTGGGAATTAACTGTTTTTCTCTTGCTGCGTTTAATATTCTCTCGTTGTCTTTTGTTCTTGGTGTTTTAATTATGATGTGTATTGGTGTGGTTCTCTTTGGATTCCTTTTGTTTGGATTTCTGTGTGCTTCCAGGACTTGTAAGTCTATTTCTTTCACCAGGTGGGGAAGTTTTTTGTCATTATTTCTTCAAATAGGTTTTCAATATCTTGCTCTCTCTCTTCTGGCACCCTCATAATTCTGGTGTTGTTATGCTTGAAGTTGTCCCAGAGGCTCCTTATCCTATCTTCACATTTTTATATTCTTTCTTCTTTTTGTTTTTGCAGTGGAGTGTTTTCTGCTTCTTTGTATTTCATATCTTTGACTTGATTCTTGGGATCCTCTAGTCTGCTCTTAGGTCTCTATATCATATTTTTTTTATTTCATTCAGTGTATGTTTAATTTCTCGGTCCTTTTTCATCTCTAGTTGGTTCCTTTTCATTTTCTCTTGCGTCTTACTAAATTTATCCATCTTTTCTAGGAAATTCTTGAAAAACCTTATAACTATGGTTTGAACTCTATAGTCATTTATTTTCACCCATTTCTTTTATTTTGATCTGTTCTTTTGTCTTCACCTTTTCGCTGCTTTCCTGAGTTGGTAGAATAGCTTTGTGTGCTAAGTGTCCTATATGGCCCAGTAGCTCCTCCTCCCTAGTTACCTGAGATAGGCTGTCTTGGTATACCCCTTTGTGGACTGTGTGTACAGCCTTGCTGTAGTTAAGTCTTGATTATTGTTGATATCACTGGGGGAAACTGATCTCCAAAACAACTGGTTGTGAGGATCAGCTGTGTCTTCGGAACTTCTGTGCTGGAGTCAGCCTTCTGATACAAGACTAGCAAAATTGCAAGGGCCTCTGTGTTCAGCTTAGATGTGGCAGAGTCTCAGGCCTGATCAGACAGCCTTGGCTTCCCATCAGCCCTGCCCTATGTGGCCCCTGAGTTTCAGTGTCCCTTGGTAATTACTGCAGCTCTGTCTGCCCATACGCCTCCAGACCTCTGCCTTTCCTGCTCCTCTGAGTTTCCGTGCGCTCTGGGGACCCTTATGAGTCTGGGTCTCCAGGGTCTCACCTGTAGCTGGTGTTTAGTGCAGTCCGAAGTGGATTTCAACGCATTTGGGAGGTTCTGTCTCCCTCCCGGTAAAGAAAGCCGGCGGGAGAATCCAAGATGGTGGCATAGGTAAACACCTACACTGCTGCCTCGCACAACCATTTCAAAACTACAACTAAAAGACAGAATAGACATTATTCAGAACCATAGGAAAGCTGGCTGAGTGGAAATTCTACAACTAGAAGGAAAGAGAGGGGCTCACAAAGACCCAGAGGAGCTGCAAAAAGCTGAGGTATGGAGACGCGCATGTGGAGAGAGCGGGTGCTGGAGAATCTGTCTGGCTTTCTCTGGCAGGAGATGGAGACTCTCAACGGCATTGAATGCCTTATCCTACGACACTAAACTCCAGATCCAGCCGAAACTCATACAGAAGGAGTTTGGACTGTGAAAAGGGAGAAGTGCATGGAAATTTAGGGGAGTCACAAAAGATCAGAAGTCTGGTGGTGCACACGGCACTGTGCACAGAGGACTGACTGCTGATGGTGCTGCTGGATTTCACAAGTGGGTGGGAGACAGACCCTCCCAGCTGCGTCACTTCTAACTACACTAAACCCTGGTTTCGGGTGAAACCCTGGGGACCCAGATTCATATGGTCCTGGAGTGCAGGGGAGCCGGAAAGGCAGCAGTCTAGAGGCAATGTGAGTGAAAGCGCGTGCAGGCACAGGGACCGCTCCAGCGATTACCCAGTCACGTGAGACTCAGGGGCCATGGAGGGCGGGGCGACTGGAAGGCAAGGTAGTCCCTTAAGCCCTGAGACTCCACCCATCCCAAGCTCAACAGAGAGGCTTCTGCAGTTTTGCAAGTCTGAATCCAACACAGAAGTTTTCCCGGCATAGTGAAAATGCCGAGACAAGGGAAGGATCACAAACAAAAAAAAAAATGGTAGAAAACAAACGACTGGATGTAGAGTTCAAAACCACGCTTATAAGGTTTTTCAAGAATATCCTAGAAAAGTTGGATGAAGTTAGCTAGACCCAAGAGGAGATGAAAAAGAACCAACTACAGATGTAAGAGGTCCAACTAGAGATGGAAAAGGACCAACGAGATATTAAACATACACTGACTGGAAAAGAAAATATTATTCAGAGACCTAACAGCAGACTAGAGGAAGGCAAGAATCAAGTAAAAATTTGAAATATAAAGAATCAGAAAACACTCAACTGGAAAAGCAAGAAGAAAAAGAGTCCAAAAATGTGAAGATAATGTAAAGAGCCTCTGGGACAGCTTCAAGCATACCAACATCAGAATTGTGGGGGTACCAGAAGAAGAGAGAGAGCAAGATACTGAAAATCTAAAGAAATAATGACTGAAAACTTCCCACATCTGGTAAAAGAAATAGACTTACAAGTCCAGGAAGCATACAGTACCCCATATAAAAGGAATCCAAAGAGGACTACACCAAGACACATCATAATTAAAATACCAAGAGCAAAAGACACAAAGAGAATATTAAAAGCAGCAAGAGAAAAACAGTTCATTACCTAAAAGGGAGCACCCATACGACTGTCAGCTGATTTCTCAACAGAAATGATGCAGGCTAGACGGGAGTGGCAAGAAATTTTCAACGTGATGAATAGCAAGAACCTACAACCAAGAATACTCTATCCAGCAAAGCTATCATTCAGAATTGAAGGGAAGATAAAGAGCTTCACAGATAAGAAAAAGCTAAAGGAGTTCATCAACTGTAAACCAGTATTATATGAACTGCTGGAACGTACTCTTTTAGAAGAGGAAGAAGAAAAAGGTAAAAGATAAAAAATTTTGAACAACAAATACATATCTATCAACAAGTGAATCTAAAAATTAAGTGAATTAAAAATTTTGATTAACAAAATAAACTGGTGAATATAATATAATCAGGAGCACAGAAAGGGAGTGGACTGATAATTCTCAGTGGAAAAGGGGTGAGGGGTGTACAGGAAGAGACTGGACAAAAACATACACCTATGGATGAGGTCAATGGGAGGGAGTTAAGGGTAGAGGGAAGGGTGGGAGCCGGGTGGAGGGGAGCTTTTGAGGGGGGAAAAAAGAGAAACAAATGTAATAATCTGAATAATAAAGATTTAATTAAAAAAGGAAGCCAGCGGCACCATCGGTAGTCAGTTCTCTGTGTGCGTACTGGCGCACATCTCCAGACCTCTATCTTTTCGTGGCTCCCCTAAGTCCGTGCACTCCTCCCTTTTCCTGACATTCCAGACTCTCTCCATATGAGTTTTGCCTGGAAATGAGGTTCAGTGTAATCATATCTGGGGTTCAGTGCAGTCAGGAGTTTCAGCCTCCCTCCTGCTAGAGGAAACCAGCCCGGCACTTCGCCACCTGTCCTCTCCACATGCGTGTCTCTGTACCTCCGTTTTTTGCAGCTCCTCTGAGTCTCTGTGAGCCCCTCTCTTTCCTTCTAGTTGTAGAATTCCCATTCAGCCAGCTTTCCTGTGGTTCTGGTGATGTCCGTTCTACCTTTTAGGTATAGATTTGAAATTGTACGAGACAGTAGTTTAGATTTTCATCTATGCCATCAACTTGGTTTCTCCCATTATTTCTTCAAACAGCTTTTCTGTTCCTTGCTTCTCTTCCTCTCCTTCTGGTACTCCTATTATGCGAATATTGTCTCATTCTGTGTTCTCCCAAAGGTCCCTTAGGCTCTCCTCTTGCTTTTAAAGTCTTCTTTTCAGTTGCCACTGTGTTTGTGTGTTTTTTCCTAACTTGCTTCTAATTCGCTTATGCAGTCCTCAGCCTTTTCTAGTCTACTGTGTAGGCCTGCCATTGTGTTCCTTATTGCAGCTATGTCGTTCTTCATCTTCTCTTGGTTTCTTTTCATGTTGGCAACATTCTCATTCAGCTCTATAGTTCTCATTGAGTTGTGTGTATTTGTCATCCATCCCATTTTAACATCCTTATAACCATTACTCTGAATTCTTTCTCTGATATGCTGAAAATTTAATTTAACTCCCTTTCTGGTGATTCCTCTTTTTCTTTCATTTGGAGATTGCTTTTATATCTTCCCATGTCTTCCTATAATGTTTTAATTGTAGATCTAATTGCTTTTCTACCCAGGTTCTTTTTGGGATGGTGCTATTGGTACAATCTCTTAGTTCTCCTGGGCTTGGTAATCTAGTGCAGTTCCCTACTTGAGCTATTTGGGCTCTGTTTATGTAGGCCTGCGAACTTGAGAGGCACAACTGCAGTGTCTAGAATTCAGCAGTTGTGGAGGGGAGTGTCCCAATTTTTGCTGTCTTGCACCCTTAATTAAAATCATATATATCCAGCAGGGACCCACAGTGGCACCCAGGAATCATCTGTTGGGGTGATGGGTCTCAGGGGGTCTGCACTCTGGAAAGGCATGACTGTGGTGTCTAGAGTTCTTTTAATTGTGGGGTGGGCAGACTCAGCTTTTGCTGTTGCACCTGTGGTGGGTAGGCGCTCATTCCCAGTACAGGTCACAGGGGCACCCATAATACCTTTGCGTGCAAGGCACACTGAAGAACTCTGAAGCACCTTGACAGTGTAGCTGCGTAATTGAGGTGCCTGTGGGCTGGTATCCAGGATGAGTGAAGTCAGAATTTCTACTGCCGGTGGGGAGTGCACCCCTGTTTATCAGAAATCACATGCAGGGAGAAGTCACAGTGGCTCCCATGAGCACCTTATGAGTAGATGGGGTAAGGGCACCTGCCTGTTGGAAATTCGCATATGTGGAGGTTCCTTTGCTGGTGCAGAGCTCTGACGCACTTTGAGGGGACCTGGCCCTGAGGTTGAGCAGCTGCGGTGAATTTGTGCTGTTATTCAGGAAGAAGGAATTCAGATTTTCTACTGCGGGGCAGTGTGTCCTTGTCTGTGCAAAATCAAACCCAGCAGAATGTTACAGCTGCTCCCCCAGCATGCTGAAGATTGATGGGCTCAGGGGGCCTGCCTGTTGGAAATGCATATCTGTGGACGTACCTTTGCCTGTGCAGAGCTCTGATCTACTCTGAGGGGCCCTGACAATAAAGGTGCACAGCTGAGGTATTCCTGGGTAGTTATTCAGGATGAGGGAATTCAGAATTTCTATTGCAGGGCCATGTGCCTTTGTCTGATGAAAATCACACCTGTGGGGGCTCCCAGTGGCTCCCAGGCGCTGCCTATATAGAGTTGTGCCCTAGATGTCTTTGCACACACTGGAAATGCACAAATATTTTTTTGGAGTTCTGCTGCTGGGGAGGGGGAGGTTGCACTTACAACTGCCGAGTGGTGCAACTTTGGAGGTGGAGGTGGAGGTCTCAGGGTCTATGAGTCTGCAGGTGGGGCAGCAGTATTTTGGCTGTTTGTGGGGATGTTCTAAGGCCTGTCTGGTTGGTGGTGCTGATGAGTTCTTTAAAAAGGCCATCCTCCCCTTCAAGATGGTGTGTACTCCAGGTTGATGTCCCTCAGTCTTGAGAGTGCCCACAGAGGCGGTAGTCTTAAGAGAGCCTAGTCTGCCAGCCTCTGCTCTTCCTACAGGGATTTAACTGTCCCTTACTCACTCATACACACACCACACACATCCACACATTCCCTTTCATACCTTCATTCACTCACTTCCTCTCCCTCATCTCCATCCTGCCAGCCACCATCTTTCGAAAATCACAAATACAAAATTCTTAAAACTGACATAGAAACACTGGGGCTCCACCAGAACATTCAGAAGGTATGATGCTGGAGGGACATTCAGGAGTACCTGGTTCGGAGCCTGAGCCAACCAGACTTCGTTTTTAAAAAGGTGTGTAATTTTCCCTTTTGTGAGTATGGTTTACTTGACCATCCTTTCTTTGCTGAACATTTAAGCTGTTTTCTTTTTTAAAGAAATTTTAAGAATCTATATATCTGTATCTATATCTATCCATCTATAAGATTAATATGCAAATTGTCGCCTCAGGAGTTTGGCTGGGAGCAGGAGTTTGATCATTCACTATGACATGTCATGATGACTAGGGGGCGGTGCAGAATGAAGGCAGGCCTGGCTGGCAGTCAGAAGGCCCTAATTAGCCCTGATTGCTGGGTAGGCCTATGGACCTACCTGTACACAAATTTTGTGTGTCAGGCCTCTAGTTATATATGGTAGTAAAATATCTCTGCATGTATTTTTCTCCCATTGGGCTTGAGATGATTTTTTAGGAATATATACCTAAAATATATTTTGGGGCCAGAATTTGGAACAGAGGAGAGAGGGTTGTTAAGAGGAAAGGAGATCCAATTTTTGGGAACCAGCTGAACAATCCAGACAATTTGCAGGCATGCTTAAAGGCTATGAAATTGTTTTGTGAGTATGGTTGGTAAGATTTAGTCTGCCTGTGTAGGTGTTGTTCAGTTTTCACCATGAGTCTATTTAGAAAAGCATCTGGCCTTATAGTCTTTGCAAACTAAGCCTTCTCTTTCTTTCAGAGTAGCAGCTAATTTTGACAGAATTTGATATGAGTGGTACAAAAGAGATGGTGGGTTTTTGGTGGTATGTGAGAGCTTTCTGATAATTGTACATAAAGAGTAATTAAGTTTATTATAGTGTATTAGGTTTCTTGCTTGCAAGACAGAAATACAGCTCAAACCAGTTTGAGAAAAAATATATGTAATACCGGTTTGTGCAATTAAGGCTTTCAGGGTTTCACAGTTATATTCAGGTAGAGGCCTATAGCATGAATTCTAGGCACTGTGGGCTATGAGGCAGCGGTGGGAACAGGGGCGGGTCTCGACCCATCCTCCATGCCCCCACCTGGCTCCTCCTGCTGTGGCCCCTGGTCCCCTCTCTGATGGCAGCCCCGTACCTGCCGCTGCCACTCCCACACATAATGGCACTGGCCCCACTTGCACCACCTGACAGCACAGAGCGATTGGGGCCAGTGCCAGCAGCAGGTGTGAGGTGCGGCTGCTGCCCATCTCATCCCTCAGGAGCAGGGGAAGGTGGAGAAGCCTGAGGGATAATTGGGGCTGGCAGCCACTGCTCGCAGCTGCTGATGGCATCGAGCTATCATGGCTGGTGCCAGCAGCAGGTGTAAGTGCCCAGCTGGACTGTGGTACGTGGGGGCAAAGAATTTTCAGTAACCACCAGAGGCTCGCCCTGATGACAGTGCCTGGTGCCCCGCCTTGGTCTGGCATCCCTGCTCACCTGCTCCACCATCTTGCCATGGCTGGTGTTTGCTATGTTTCATATGTGCCCTCTGGTGGTCAGCACACATCATAGTAACTGGTTGTTCAGTTCTGCCATTCGGTCTATTTGCATATTAGGGTTTTATAGAGAGAAACTAGAGGCCTGGTGCATGAAATTCGTGCATGGGAGGAGGGTCCCTCAGTCCAGCCTGCACTCTCTCCAATCTGGGACCCCCCGGGGGATGTCTGACCACTGGGATTGCTGGCTCCTAACCACTCAACTGCCTGCCTGCCTGATTCTCCAAACTGCTCCCCTGCCTGCCTGATTGCCCCTAACTGCCTTTGCCTGCCGGCCTGATCATCCTTAACTGCTGCCCCACCTCCTTCCCTGCCGGCTTGGTTGCCCCTAATGGCCTCTGCCTCAGCTCCCATCACCGTGGCTTTGTCTGGAAGGATGTCTGGTCTAATTAGTATATTAACCTTTTATTAGTATAGGTAGTTTAAATTATATCATCAAAATGTGGTTTTTCTCTTGTTTGCTCTGATCCTCTCTGTTAGTTACATTCCTGGATATATTACCTCTCCATGTAATTGTAGCATTTCCAGACTTACATGGTATTTAGTGTTTACAATCTCAGGAGCGAAAAGAGCCATTATTTCGAAAAGTCCAGAAAAATTCCTGGGGGTGGCTCTTACTCTTCCAGTTTGAGATAAAATTCCATTTCCAAACTAGTATCCTGTGGGACTATTGTCTTCTTGAATTTCTTTCATTGATTTCTTATAACTTTCAGTTACAGATCTTAAACCTCCTTGGTTGAGTTTATTTCTACATATTTTATTCTAATTTGATTTTATTGTAAAGGGATTGTTTTTCTTAAATTTCTTTTTGGATAGATTGTTGTTAGTGTTTAGAAATACAATAGATTTTTGTACCTGCAACTTTGCTGAATTCACTGATTGTGTTCGGTGCAGTCTTTAGGGTTTACTACAGTCATGCACTACATAACAACATTTGGGTCCGTGCTAGACTGCATATATGATGGTGGTCTCAAGGTTATCATAGAGTTTAAAATTTCAATCACCTAGTAATGTCATAGCCATCTTAACACCATATTGATGCATTATTTATGTGTTTGTAGTAATGCTGGTATAAATAAACCAACTGCACTGCTAGTTATATAAAATTATCATCTAGGTTTGTGTAACTACATTCTCCATTTTTTGAACAATGCTGAAATTATTTAACAATGCAGTTTTCAGAATGTATCAACTTAGGATGGGGTTTATCAGGACATAACCCTCTCGTAAGTCAAGAAGCATCTGTAAAGCTTCATGTCATTTGCAAACAGAGTGTTCTTCCTCTGCGTGATTTGAATGCCTTTTCTCCCCTTCTCTCTCTCCCACTCCCTCTTCCTCCTCCTCCCTCCCACCCCCCTCTCTCTCTCCTTTGGCCTAGTTGCTATGACCAGGACTTCCAGTACTATGTAGAATAGAAGTGGTAAGACTTGACACTCTATTCATGTTCCTGATCCTAAAAGAAAAGCTTTCAGGTTTTCAATATTCAATATGATGTTAGCTGTGGACTTGTCTTCTATGACCTTTATTGCACTGAGGTATATTCCCTCTCCAAGTTTTTGATATTACTATATTAAAGCATAATTATATCGACTCTCCTTTGTTTACACATGCTCTAAATAGTGCTTTAAAATTTTTATTGCCATGTTTAAAAATTAAAACTTTATTATTCGGATTATTACATTTGTTTCTCTTTTTTCCCCTCCATAGCACCCCTCCACCCAGCTCCCACCCTTTCCTCTGCCCCTACCTCCCTCCCATTGACCTCATCCATTGATGTATGATTTTTTTCCAGTCTCAACCTGTACACCCTCACCCCTTTCCCCCTGAGAATTATCAGTCCACTCCTTTCTGTGCTCCTGATTCTATTATATTCACCAGTTTATTCTGTTGATCAAATTTTTAATTCACTTAATTTTTAGATTCACTTGTTGATAGATATGTATTTATTGTTCATAATTTTTTGTCTTTTACCTTTTTATTCTTCTTCTTCTAAAAGAGTACCTTTCAGCATTTCATATAATACTGGTTTGGAGTTGCTGAACTCCTTTAGCTTTTTCTTATCTGTGAAGCTCTTTATCGGTCCTTCAATTCTGAATGATAGTTTTGCTGGATAGAGTATTCTTGGTTGTAGGTTCTTGCTATTCATCACATTGAATATTTCTTGCCACTCCCGTCTGGCCTGCATCGTTTCTCTTGAGAAATCAGCTGACAGTCATATGGGTGCTACTTTGTAGGTAATGAACTGTTTTTCTCTTTCTGCTTTTAATATTCTCTGTTTGTCTTTTGCTCTTGGTATTTTAATTATGATATGTCTTGGTGTGGTCCTCTTTGGATTCCTTTTATATGGGGTTCTGTGTGCTTCCTGGATTTATAAGTCTATTTCTTTTACCAGTTGGGGGAAGTTTTCAGTCATTATTTCTTTAAATAGGTTTTCAGTATCTTGCTCTCTCTCTTCTTCTGGCACCCCCACAATTCTGATGTTGGTACGCTTGAAGTTGTCCCAGAGGCTCCTTACAATATATTCACATTTTTGGATTCTTTTCTCTTCTTGCTTTTCCAGTTGAGTGTTTTCTGCTTCTTTATATTTCAAATTTTTGACTTGATTCTTGCCTTCCTCTAGTCTGCTGTTAGGACTCTGTATAATATTTTTTATTTCAGTCCAGTGTATGTTTAATTTCTAGTTGGTCCTTTTTCATCTCTAGTTGGACCTTTACCATCTCTAATTGATCCTTTTCCATCTCTAGTTGGATCTTTTGCATCTCTAGTTGGTCCTTTTTCATCTCCTCTTGGCTCTCGCTAACTTTATACAACTTTTCTAGGATATTCTTGAAAAACCTTATAAGCATAGTTTTGAACTCTATATCCAGTCGTTTGTTTTCCTCCATTTCTTTTGTTTGTGATCCCTTCCCTTGTCTCCACATTTTCACTATGCCTGGAGGACTTCTGTGTTGGATTCAGCCTTATGATACCAGACTTGCAAAACTGCAGAAGCCTCTCTGTTGAGCTTGGTGGAGCCTCAGGCTTAAGGGACTGCCTTGCCTTCCAGTCAGCCCAGACCGCCACGGCTCCTGAGTCTCATGTGACTGGGTAATTGCTGGAGCGGTCCTTGTGCGCACGCACAGTGCCTCTAGACTGCTGCCTTTCCGGCTCCCTTGCGCTCCAGGACCACACGAGTCTAGGTCCCCAGGGTTTCACCTGAAACATGGGCTTAGTGGAGTCAGAAGTGGCACAGTTGGGAGGGTCTGTCTCCCTCCCTCTCGAAAAAGCCAATGGCACAATCAGCAATCTGTCCTCTGCGCAGTGCTGTGCGTGCCACCAGCCCTCTGATCTTTTGCGACTCCCCTAAATTTCCGTGCACCTCTCCCTTTTCACAGTCCAAACTCCCACCTTATGAGTTTCGGCTAGATCTGGGGTTTAGTGTCATAGGATAAGGGTTTCAATGCCTTTGAGAGTCTCCGTTTCCCTCCTGCCAGAGAAAGCCAGCCAGGTACTCCGGCACCCGCTCTCTCCACGTGCGTATCTCTGTACCTCAGCTTTTTACAGCTCCTCTGGGTCTCTGTGAGCTCCTCTCTTTCCTTCTAGTTGTAGAATTTCCACTCACCAGCTTTCCTGTGGTTCTGGATGATGTCCGTTCTGTCTTTTAGTTGTAGTTTTGAAATTGTTGTGCGAGGCAGCAGTGTAGGTATTTACCTATTCTGCCATCTTGGATTCTCCTTATTGCCATTTCTTGGTTGGAACTTATCATTTTGAATTATTTCAACCAAATATAATTCATTTCCTGTGAACTTGTATGTTCAAGTCCTTTTTAATTGTCTTTGAAATTAGTAAATATTTGTTAATTTTTTATTCTATAAATTTAAGAGGTAATATGCAAATTGACCATCACGCCAATACACAAGATGGCCACCTCCATGTGGTCAAAAGGGCTGCTCCCATGTGGACCCAAGATGGCCACCACAAGATGGCCAGCAGGGGAGGGCAGTTGGGGGCAATCAGGTCTGTAGGGGAGGGCAGTTGGGGCTGACCAGGTCAGCAGGGGAGGGTGGTTAGGGGCAATAGTGCCGACAGGGGAGCAGTTAGTTATCAATCAGGCTGGAAGGGGAGTGGTTAGGGGGTGATCAGGCTGGCAGGCAGAAACAGGGCAATCATGTAGGCAGGCAGGCAAGCGGTTGGGAACCAGCAGTCCTGGATTGTGAGAGAGATGTGCCAGATTGGAGAGGGTGCAGGTTGGGCTGAGGGACACTTTCCTGCCCCTGTACATGAATTTCGTGCACCGGGCCTTTAGTTTTGAGATAGTTTGCTTTTAGAGTGTTTTATTTTTATCCTTAAATCTATGTAAAGAAAGCTTAAAGTCTCACCTATTTGATATTTTAATAAAATTATACTTATTTAATAAAATATAATAGGAAGTATTATCAAAGAATTCACTATGATCAAAAGAGAATTTCCTTAAATTGGTGAAATGAGATAGGTAACTACCTAAGTTTGAACTATTTGGATCTGTTAATTTGATGGCCTTTTAGATAACAATATGCCTAAATAATCTATTGATTTTATTAATTCAGTGGAAAATATGATCAACTCTGTCTATTAATGAGTTAACAAAATTGTATTGTGGTCAACTACCCTTTTAAATTTTAAAATATATATTTTATTGATTTTTTCACAGAAGAAGGACGAGGGATAGAGAATTAGAAACATTGATGAGAGAGAAACATCATTCAACTGCCTCCTGAAAACCCCCCACTGGGAATGGGTCCGCAACCAAGGTACATGCCCTGACTGGAATCGAATTTGGGACCCTTGAGTCCACAGACCGATATTCTATCCACTAAGCCAAACTGGTTAGGGCTAGCTTTAAAATTTTTTTTTTTCAATTTGTTGGTTACATAAACATAGATAAAATAATATTTATAAAGGACCAAAAATATATATATTTCAATCACTTGAAAATCTCTAACAATATGTTATCCTAGATAAATAGTGTTTAACTTCCAGAAATAATTACAGAGACAAAGAGGTAACTATTCTAATTTTACAGTTATCTTGCCCATCTCTTGTCAGTAGGTAGATTAACCATATATTAACTGTATAACTTATTAAAAATTAGAATGAAGTTATACACATACTTTAGGTCATGTAATACATTTACATTTTCAACATTGCCACATACACTTATGTGTTCCACATAGATTCATATACCTACACAATCATTCTGTTGCTTTGTGATTCAATAAAATTGGTTACACACACACACACAAACACACACACAGAAATATATATCAAAGGCAGTTAATGCAATTCAAGAAATACAATAAGAATACTGGTACATGGAGAGTATGAGACTTTAATATTTAATATCTATACATTTGAAAAACTAAGGTGAGAAACCAGTATTATTTGCCTACTAATAGTATAATCCTATGTAATAAAAGAATAATATGCAAATTGACCATACCTCTGGTACACCCACCAGCCATGCCGAACAGCCAATCAGAGCCAGTATGCAAATTAACCTAACCAAGATGGCTGTGGCCATAGAGCAGGAGGGAGGCTTGGGTTGCCCCTGATGATGGAGGAAGCCAAGCTTTCCACACACTCTGGCAGGCGCTTAAGGCAACAAAGTTTCAATGGCTATGCTAGCAGAAGGCTTGGCTCCGCTCCAGTCTACAAAGTTTCAATGTAGAAGGTAAATAAATCCCAGATACCAGTGCCTTCACTTGGGTTGCTGGGGGATGTGGCTGGCCTGCAAACCACCACAGGCCCCTTGCCCAGGCCATCCCACACCCCAAGGGAACACCCACCCTGACCCTTCAGTGCAAACCAGCTGGCCCCCACCTATGCACCAGGTCTCTATCCTATCTAATAAAAGAGTAATATGCAGATTGACCATCACTCCAGCACACAAGACAACCACTCCAATGTGGTCAAAAGATCCTGCCCCCATGTGGACACAAGATGCCTACTACATGAAGGCCAGCAGGGGAGGGCAGTTGGGAAGGACCAGGCCTGCAAGGGAAGGCAGATGGGGATGAGCAAGCCTGCAAGAGAGGGCAGTAAGGGTGACCAGGCTGGGGCAGAGGAAGGAAGTTGGGAGTGATCAGGCTTGCAAGGAAGGGCAGTTGAGGAGGACCCAGGACTGCAGGGGAGGGCAGTTAGGGATGACCAGGTCCACAGGGGTACAGTTAGGCATCAATCAGGCTGGCAGGGGAGGGGTTAGGGGGTGATCAGGCTGGCAGCAGAAGCAGTTAGGGGCAATCTGGAAGGAAGGTAGGTGAGCAGTTGGGTGCCAGAAGTCCTGGATTGTGAGAGGGATGTCTCCGACTGCCGGTTAAGGCCAGATCCTACCTGGATCAGCCTTAAGCAGGCAGTTGGACTTCCCTCAAGGGGTCCCAGTTTATAGAGGGAGCAGGCTGGGCTGAAGGACACCTCCTTTCTCCCCTCCCATCTCCCTTCCTCCCCGTGCACGAATTTCATTTATCGGGCCTCTAGTTGTATTAGAGTAGCAGGATAGATGTCATAAATATATTTTACCTGTTTTCTCAGAAAATTTCATGTAACTGAATATTTCTTGATTAAAATTCTTTTAACAACCAAGCCTTCTTTTAACCACCTTGTGTAAAAATATTTCTAAAATGTATTAAATGTTCTGTTAATATATTACGTATTATGAAGATAATGTATTTTACTACTGATATGAAGTTATTACCAATATTTATCATTTCTAGATACAGGGTGTCTCTAAACACACACACACACACACACACACACACGTGTTTGTGTGTGCATATATATATATATATTTGAGTTATTATAAAACCAATGTTTATTAATATACAGTTCATTTTCAAAATTTGGAAGAATCTACAGGAATAATTTTTTTTTATCAAGGCCTGTTTTTTTAAAAATATATTTTATTGATTTTCCACAGAGAGAAAGGGAGAGGAAGGGAGAGCTAGAAACATCAATGAGAGAGAAACATCAGCTGCCTCCTGCATACCCCGCACTGGGGATGTGCCCTCAACCAAGGTACATATCCTTGACCAGAATCGAACCTGGGACCCTTGAGTCCGCAGGCCAATGTCGCTTTTCATTGAGCCAAACCGGTCAAGGCTCAATGCCTGTTTTCAAACTGATGACTATCTGATCCAGGCACTGCTGATAATACAAAGCAATGGAATTGAAAATATCTAGAATTATTTTGGTATCTGTGCTCCCTCATTTGTTATTGTTGCCGGTTTTGTACTGTAACTGTAAACTTTATTTTTTTTAATTACATCTTTATTGTTCAGATTATTACATTTGTTTTTCTTTTTTTTCCCTCCATAGCTCCACTCCACCCAGCTCCCACCTCTCCCTCTACCCTTACCTCCCCCCCGCATTGACCTCATCCATAGGTGTATGATTTTTGTCCAGTGTCTCCCCCTGCACTCCCCTCACTCCACTCGTTTTCTATGCCCCTGATTCTATTCTATTCACCAGTTTATTCTGTTCATCAGATTTTTAATTCACTTGATTTTTAGATTGACTTGTTGATAGATATGTATTTGTTCATAATTTTTTATCTTTTACCTTTTTCTTCTCCCTCTTCTTTTTTTTTATTTTCTAAAATATATTTTTATTGATTTTTTACAGAGAGGAAGGGAGAGAGATAGAAAGTCAAAAACATCAATGAGAAAGAGACAGCGATCCACCGCCTCCTGCACGCCCCATTGTGGAGATGTGCCCGCAAGCAAGATACATGCTACCAACCGGAATTGAACCTGGGACCTTTCAGTCCGCAAGCAGATGCTCTGTCCACTGAGCCAAACCAGTCTCGGCTTCTTCCTCTTCTTAAAGAGTACCTTTCAGCATTTCATATAATACTATTTTGGTATTGATGAACTCCTTTAGCTTTTTCTTATCTGTGAAGCTCTTTATCTGCCCTTCAATTCTGAATGATAGCTTTGCTGGATAGAGTATTCTTTGTTTTAGGTTCTTGCTATTCATCACATTGAATATTTCTTGCCACTCCCGTCTGACAATCGTATGGGTGCTCCCTTGTAGGTAATGAACTGTTTTTCTCATGCTGCTTTCAAGATTCTCTCTTTGTCTTTTGCTCTTGGTATTTTAATTATGATATGTTTTGGTGTGGTCCTCTTTGGATTCCTTTTGTTTGGGGTTCTGTGCGCTTCCTGGACTTGTAAGTCTATTTCTTTCACCAGGTGGGGGAAGTTTTCAGTCATTATTTCTTCAAGTAGGTTCTCAGTATCTTGCTCTCTCACTTCTTCTGGCACCCCCATAATTCTGATGTTGGTATGCTTGAAGCTGTCCCAGAGTCTCCTTACATTATCTTCACATTTTTGGATTCTTTTTTCTTGCTTTTCCAGTTGAGTGTTTTCTGATTCTTTATATTCCAAATTTTTGACTTGATTCTTGCCTTCTTCTAGCCTGCTGTTAGGTCTCTGTATAATATTTTTTATTTCAGTCAATGTAAGTTTAATTTCTAGTTGGTTCTTTTTCATCTCTAGTTGGTCCTTTTTCATCTCCTCTTGGGTCTCGCTCAATTTATCCATCTTTTCTAGGATATTCTTTTTTTTAAAAATATATTTTTATTGATTTTTCACAGAGAGGAAGGGAAAGGGATAGAAAGCCAGAAACATCGATGAGAGAGAGACATCAATCAGCCGCCTCCTGCATGCCCCCTACTGGGGATGTGACCGCAACCAAAGTACATGCCCTTGACCAGAATTGAGCCTGGGACCTTTTAGTCCCCAGGCCAACACTCTATCCACTGAGCCAAACCGGTCTCGGCATCTAGGATATTTTTGAAAAACCTTATAAGTGTGGTTTTGAACTCTATATCCAGTCATTTGTTTTCCTCCATTTCTTTTGTTTGTTATCTCTTCCTTTGTCTCCACATTTTCACTATGCCTGGAGAACTTCTGTGTTGGATTCAGCCTTATGATTCAAGACTTGCAAAACTGCAAAAACCTCTCTGTTGAGCTTGGGAGGGGTGGAGTCTCAGGGCTTATAAAGGACCGCCTTGCCTTCCAGTCTGCCCTGCCCTATATAGCCCCTGAGTCTTACGTGACTCTGGGTAATCGCTGGAGCAGTCCCTGTGTGCGCGCACGCTTTCGCAGTGCTTCTAGACCGCTGCCTTTCCGGCTCCCCTGCACTCTGGGACCGTATGAGTCTGGGTCCGCTGTGTCTCGCCTGAAACTGGGGTTTAGTGGAGTAAGAAGGGCAGAAGTCTGCAGGCACACACTCTGCTGTGTGCAGAGAATGGACTGCTGATTGTGCCACTGGCTTGTGGGCGAGAAACAGAGCCTACAGACTGTGCCACTTCTTACTCCACTAAGCATTTTAGGTGCTCACCTATGCTGCCATCTTGGATTCTCCTGTACTGTAGACTTTATATTTTATGTATCCCCATAAGAAATGTCTAGTGGCACTTTAGGATAAGTTTCCTTTGTTCAAATCTTAGTCTCCCTTCAGCCATTATTTCAAATCAGTTAAAATTGAAATGGAGCAAAAATTAAGTGAATTATCAGCTATTGAAGTGTGTATACATTTTTTTGGGCCACCCTATATATCAGTTTTGTTATAGGAGTGGTTTAAATCTCTCAAGTTCCAAAGCAAATGGCTTAAAATTAGTTATGTTCTCTTTTCAAGTTTATATACTTCTGTGCCTTTCATAGTCACTCCTACTCTCTACATCTGATCTGTAGATTGAGAAATCAGACAAACAAGCTTATTAGAATGATGCTGAAAGTAAGAAGAGAAGTGAGTTAAAAGGAAGTGGAAGTAACTCTTCTGTATGTCATACCTTTAAGTATTAGTCCCGGGAATAATCTGGCCCCACAAGTCTTTTTTATTTTATTTTATTTTTCAGTTACAGTGTACATTCAATATTATTTTGTATTAGTTTCAGGTGTACACCACAGTGGTTAGACAGTATTCCTTCCAATATTTCCAGTACTCACCTGACACCATATATAGTTATACCAGTATTATTGACTATATTCCCTATGCTGTACTTTAGATCCCTGTGACTATTCTGTAAATATCAATTTGTAGGTTTTTTAAAAAAATATTTTTATTGACTTTAGAGAGGGAGAGAAGAGAGAGAGACAGAAAGAGAGAGAGAGAGAGAGAGAGAGAGAGAGAGAGAGAGAGAGAGAGAGAAACATCAATGATGAGAATCATTGCTTGGCTGTCTCCTGCACGCCCTCTATGGGGAATTGAGCTCACAATCTGGCATATACCCTTGACTGGAATAAAATTCAGGACACTTCAGTCCACAGGCTGATGCTCCAATCACTGAACCAAACCAGCTAGGGCTCAATTTATAGTTTTTAACCCCTTCACTTTTTCCATTCATCCCTCCAAACTTTCATCTGGCAACCATCAGTCTGTTCTCTGTGTCTATAGTCTGTTTCTATTTTATCTTGTTCTTTAAATTCCACATATAAGTGCAATTATATGGTAATTTTCTTTCTCTAACTGGTTTATTTTACTTAGCATGATACCATTTTTATTCTTTTGTCAGATACTAGTAGACCAGATAGGTGTGGGTTTATTTCTGGGCTCTCTATTCTGTTCAGGTGATCTATGTGTCTGTTTTTATGACAGTATCATGCTGTTTTGATTACTATAGCCTTATGGTATAGTTTGATATCAGGTAGCATAACACTTCCAACTTTGTTCTTCTTTCTCAAGATTGCTGTGGCTGTCTAGAGTCTCTTGTGTCCCACAAGTTTTTTATATGTACTTCTGGATCCTTGGCTATACTAAAAATACTGGTATGTGTGCTTGTTTTATATGTTTATATATATCCTATCTAATAAAGAGGGAACATGCTAATTGACCCTCATGCTGTTACAAAGATGGTGGTGCCCACAGCCAATAAGGAGGGAATATGCTAATTGACTGACATGCCCTCAAAATGCAGTGCCCGCAGCCACAAGATGAAGGCACCCAGTCCCCTCAGCTTGGCCTTGCTGCACACATGCCTCCAGAGTCCCCCAGTCTCCTCAGCACCCCAGCCACTGAGGGCTGGTCCAAGGTGCATGTAACCAGGGCTGACCAAGGCTTGCGCTGCAGGCAGTGGCAGCAGCAGAGGTGTGATGGGGGCATATCCTTCCCCTGATCTCCAGGTCACTTCCCACCTCTGAGGGCTCCCGTACTGTGAGCAGATGCAGGCCAGGGTGAGGGACAACCCCCCTGCAGTGCATGAATTTTCATGCACCGGGCCTCTAGTTCTATATAACAAAGATGTAATATGCAAATGCTTGTTACTCCGTGAAGTGTAATGACCGACCATGTAATAACCGGATCACGGACCAGCAGGAGGGTGGGATAGTGAGCTACAAGTAGGCGGTGGAGAGCTACAGGAGGGGGCAGGGCAGGAAGCTATGAGGGGTTGCGGGGGGCAGAGGGAGCTACAGGAGGGCAGGGCAGGACAGGAGGTGGAGAGTTATAGGAGGGTAGCAGCAAGCTACTGGTTACAAGGGGATAGCTGAGAACTACAGGAGGGGGCAGGGCATGGGGGGAGCTATAGGAGGGCAGGCCAGTGGGTGGAGAGCTATTGGAGGGTGGCAGTGAGCTATTGGCGAGCTACTGACACATGGATTCGTGCCCAGAACTACTCTACTTGTGTGTGTGTGTATGTGTGTGTGTGTGTGTGCTATCTAATAAAATAGTAAAATGCAAATCAACCATTACTCCACTATACCCAAAAGCCACGCCCACCAGGAGAGAGTATGCAAATTAACCCAACCAAGATGGCTGTGGCCTCGGAGAAAGCAAGAGGCTTGGATTTCTCTGGCAATGGAGGAAGCCAAGCTTTCCGCACACCCTGGCCAGCCCAGGCTTCCACTCAGGCTACAAAGTTTCAATTATAGAAGATAAATAAATCCAAGATACCAGGGCCTCAACTTGGGGGTTGTCAGACATCCCTTGAGGCATCCTAGATTAGAGAGGGTGCAGGCTGGGCTGAGGGACACCCCCTTCACCCCCATACACAAATTTTGTGCAATGGGCCTCTAGTATATATATATATATATATATATATATA